>JAODGC010021196.1:0-35686 GCA_027574925.1 Ecitoglossa quadriceps | reverse complement strand
CCAACATAGGTGTTAGCAGGATTAGAACCTGCGATTTGCGGACTCGCAAGCCAATGTGTTGTGTTATTGCTCAAACCCATCAGGGAAAAGATTAATTAACAGACCTCAGAGAGTTTCTGTTTCATATTATTTACCATTGTTGTTGCCGTGAAGTCAAGCATTACAAATAAATAAATAATCACAGTATAATTTACAGGCATGAAAAAAATATTAGGTACTTGAATAAATGTTTATTAAAACCTTTTCTATTACTAAGAGAACCTGATATTTATTTTGATTTAATATTAATTAGCCTTAAATTTAATCTTAGAAAGGTTCCAGTATTTGTTATTCTGCATAATTTCCAAGTGAATATTAAATTTTAAATATTTTAATATTAAGCGATTAAATTATCTAAACAGAATATATTCAAAGATTCGTATTTCTTACAAAATAAATAACTAAATTTGTTAATTCATATATAATAATGATTCATCACTTTTGTGTGCACAATTAATTAAATTTTTTACATTAAGTCAGGTGAAACAGTTTATAAGTAACTATTTCATTTTATTAATAATTTACAACTTTATTGGTTTTAATTATTGTAGAGATTAATCCAAAGGGTAAATCTAGTAGTAGTTGGCTTTACAACTTGTTGTAAACTGAGCCCTCTAAAATTTATTTGCTTTTTTTGCTCCATTCGGAAGTTTCCTATTTTGTTGTTGTAAGTGGGTAAGAAATTGAAGCCAGTTGGTGTTTTTGTTGATCCTCATCTTAGTATTGCAGGCCGTTGTCGAAACCTCTTAAACGTAATTAATTACGCTCCAAACACGTACGAAAATCGATGCGGAAACAACAACAGTGGTAGGTTTTGTCTAGGATGTTTTTCTCCGTGAAACCGAAACTAACTATTGTAAAGATGGAGCGAAAAACACTAACTTTGATTAGTTTGTATACTTAATTAACTAATTTAAATGAGAACTAGTTCCATTTTTCTTTTGTGCTAATTACATTTTACATAATAACGTTGATAATTTAAAACGTATTATAAGTCGCTACTAATTGAAGGCGCATATTCCTTTAGTTATTATGTATATGTTACATTAGGTTTTGTTAGGTTTCTAGAGTAACATATTCTTTTTGGGTGAATCGATAAATAGGAGGTATTTACTTGATTATGGGAGTAATGAGGTTATAACATTTTGTGGCGGAGTGAAGTCTAAATATGAAATCGCGTGCTTTACGTCCTTTGGAAAAATAGCATAATTTATTTTAACGTTGGTGGATTTCTTTCTGTTATTCACTGACGTAAATATGGCATGAAACACAAGAACGGCTCACGTAAATAATCAATTATCATTTAGTCTGTTTTAAAGTACATATTTAGCATCAATAACTTCTATCATGTTAACATGTTGTCTACAAAAATTGTTGATTATATATATTATAAATATATATATATATATATGTTAACATTAACCTCTGTGAAATTGTAAGAAACTTTACTTTAAACAGCTTACTAGCTCAGATTGGTAAAGGGTCCGTACTGTAGTAACAACAGCAAAACATATATTCAAGTGGCACGGATTTTTTTAATCGTATGTAGAGAATAGTGCCAATATTATATGTTCCTATAAAATCCACTCTTAAGAACTGAAAAAAAAACAAGTTGTTGAGGCAGTCTAATATTGTGGAAGGTCGGTATTTACCACTCACAGTATAATACTGATCAAAACTTGTATGATGAAATTTAATCCACTGACGAACGGTGAACATTTCAATTGACATATTTTATAATCAATAGAAGTATATTCTGTTACAAAGAAAAAAAGAAAAAATGACAAATAATTTAACCGACGAATGAAAACAAATAACGACATCTATTAGAAAGGAGGTATATATATATGTATAGGCAACCACATAAACACAAATCATTGAAAAATACAATATAACTTAGTATATCAAATATTGACTCCATATAAACGTATACAAAAATAAACTATTAAAACTAGTGAAATTACAATCCAACTTCTCTAATCCCTAAATATGTCTATTTCTCCATCTGTGCACCTCATTATATAAAGGCGTATTTAAGTCACGTACCAACTTCTTAACTCTGAGACGAATTTGTTTATATGCCATCTTCGAAAACTTTACACTCAAATTTCAGCTTCCACTGCCAAGTCACAGCTTGAACGGTTTAGAATAGACCCTAGAATGTCTCATATTGCACGGTATAAGTAAGCGAACTCTTTAACTTTCTGTAGGTACTATAATTAGAGAAATGCTCCGTTACAACGCTAGCATCTATTTGATGCAGAAATGTTCTCTAAAGCAGAAATTTCAATTAACTGCATGTGCTGAGTGGTATATGTCTATTAAACATTTTAATGCAGTTATATGATGGCGTAGTAATGGGAACCATAACAAAATACATACGTGGTACAAGTATGTAAATTTATTATTAACGTACTATACGACAGGTTCCATTAATTTTTTACTGATTTGAACGCTAACGAATATTAAAATTGTATTATTTCAAATCCAATGTTTCTTTTTGCTGATATGGTTTTGTTTAATTAAAATTAATAAATGACAGTTTATTAAATTGGCTGAGAAGAAATAAATGGGTTGATAACAACCTTAATCAATTTTGATTTATTTACAAAATTATCTGGTATGTTAATAGGTTTATTTAAATCAACAATAATAACTAATTCATTTATATGGGTCATGCTATCTATATGTCGAAAAGGGAATATGGTGCAATCAAAATTTTCCTAGATAAAGACACACTGAGCAAATCCCGTTTATATTAGAGGAATATAATTTGATTGCACAGAAATTTATCAAAATCGGTTCAATTGGAATCGTTTATATTGAGGAAACTATATTTATTTGATATTTTGTAGCAAATAATATACTCTTGTATTATTAATAATGATTATTTTGATTACTTTGTGATAGATGGGATTGAGAAGAGTAATGACACGCAGGTGAATAACACGATTAGAAAAAAAAGATTCATTGGTTTTATAACTAAATCCTAAGTTCCATTCGACGAAATCATAGCCTATTTGTGTTGGTACCAATGTTTGGGTTGGTATTCCTGACTTCAGCTGACAAAGCAAGCCGAAGTTAAATGCGAAAGTGGCACTAGAGGCGCAAGTAGGCAACACAGTTTTTTGAACTATAATTTTTAGTTCATACTTGTGCCACTGGAGTTAACAAAGCATCGGCTAACTTTGTTATAACTAGATGTTACCAAAGTCTAAAAACAGTTAATGTTTTAGTAACATGAGACATTATTTTTTCAAAAAATTTACCCGGCATCAAAAAAAAATTGAATTTTATTGCAAAAATTGGTAATGTTTATTAAAAAAATTGATTATCTGTGTATAACAAATAACGTGAAATACGACAATACATTTCGGCAGGATTTTAGCAGGACCTGATCTGAGCTTGTGCTATGTGCCATTACCTGGTCTACTTCAACATTGAAGAACTACCGGGCAGTTACATCTTACCACCTTTTCATATAACAAATAAATATATAAATTTAAGTTATAACATACTATTGATAAACTTAACAAGTATAAATTTGCAATAAATTGTTTGCTTTTATTCTCAAATTGTTTCAAAGCAAACTTTTTGTTTAATAATTTGCTTCTTTTCTCAGTTACAGATCATACACATTGCTGTAAAATATAAGCACATCACAATAATATTTCATTTTAAATTTTTATTTTTATCTTGGTGACACCAATCCTAATTGATTAAATTTTTTGGTGCAAGTGTACCAGATGCCATAACCATCACTGCCTTTATATTACATAATGAGGTTAATATTTTATATAATAAATTTACAAATAAATATTTCTTTAACACGCAGAAAATTATATTTTCTTATTTTCTTTTATTATTTATTGGTACTAAACTTGTTTTTTTAGGTAAAAACTATGTTTATAAGACTCTTCAATTATTTATGAATTTATTGGATTTATTATAATCCTAATAGTAATGATTTTATTGCTTTTCTCAATATTTTCAATATAATTATTACCTGCTTAGTCTAAAAAGCTTTAAAACCTTGTAAAAATTAAAGTAGTTTTGATATTGAATATTAGATATTGTAAAAAAGTTTACGAAATGATTGCTTTCTTCAGTTTTCAGTTGGTACCATTATTTAGGTTGGTATCATTGACAACAACTACTGTCACAATCCCCGAAGCAAACCGAAGCTATTGACATCTCGAGTAAATTCGGGTGTTATAATATATTATATTATATGCTATATTAGAATTGTACTCTAGAAATCCTTACACAATTTTCTAAATTGATGAAGGCAACATGCCAAAAACATTATTACATCCAATATTCAGTATGTGTCTTATTAAATTTATTTTCATACAATGAAAATTAATACGTTGTAATAAGGATCACCAAAACATTATAATATTTATATTATAGTAGTTGACTTTAATGTTATAAATAACACACCCTATCAATTTTTAAAATCGCAGAGTTAGACAAATGATAAACAAATTCTTCACAGTTTTATTTAAATGTTGAATTTTTAATTTTACAATTAATATTCACGCAAAAATAATTGCGAGCTAATTTTTTATTAATATATATCGAATATATCGCTTTTCATCAAGTTGCATTTTGATGACATCGAAAACCAAATAATGTGTATTTTTTCATTGTGGCGATGAAGAGTTTGAACAGGGTGGAAACACTACCGCCACCACAGCAATCTCGTGAGCGTATACGAAACAACAAAACGCAAAAACGAAACAATGCCTATTTGGACGTGCAAATAAAAAAAGCAAATCAAGAGGGAAGCGTTAGTAAAGAGCAAAAAGGTTTGCATTGAAATAAAAGTGTTCTATTTAGGTAAAAGGTGCTTTTATTGCACCCCGTCATTGTCGGGCGTGCCCATATTGAAAATGAAACTAGCTTTTCCATTACGCGCTGTTTTATCCAAAAATATAGGAGTTGGGCAGCAAATAACATGATCCATGCTTTCAAATGTAATTCTTTGTAATGTTAGTAGGAATTCGAAAACGATTCTATAATTATTTAATGGAAACCAGTGTTAAAAAAAATTCATTCCTTAATTTGCATTTGTTGCTGCTTGGTTGACGGGGAATTTTTTAATTCCTATAAGATGTCTCCACAAACTCATCCAAAATGCAAATGTACGGGTTAAGTGATGCTAAGAACTTCCAGCGCCAATTAGTAATTCTAATTGATCTGAAATTGAGTTTGAGCACGCACAAATTAAACTCGGCTGAAAAGTGCGCACCCAAAAAGGGGAAAAGAAACCGCGGAATCTCGCGTTGTCGCCGCCGTTGTAGGCGGTAGCGACGGTGAGAGTTAAGGAGCGGAGCTAACTTCGTTTCTCCTAAATAATTGAAGAAAGTGCTTCGCGTCGTGTACGAGAGTTGTTGGACAAAAAGTCGAGACAAAGTTGTACGTTGGTGTTTTGGAGAAAAGTAATTTAAATATAAATAAAATATTACTTATGCATATATTATTCATATTGGGCTTTAATTTTGCCAGATTGAAGCGGAAATCAGATGAATTTTGAATTACTTGGGATGCTCATTTCAAATGTGAGGATGAGATATCATTATTATCATTATTTCTAGTAACATTTAACTGTATTCATTTATTGCATAAATTAGGTATGAAACCAAATAAAATAAATAAATATTGAATAAATGCAAATAGTTTGTTTCGGGTAATGGAATTGTAATGGACCATTGCAATACCATATTTGCAATACAAAAAATTTATAATCAAATGGGTTTCTATAATAATTGCGTAGTCTTTGTAAAAATAATTTTGTACAAAATTAATTCGACGAAATCCTAGCCTATTTGTGTTGGTACCAATGTTTGGGTTGGTATTCCTGACTTCAACTGACGAAGCAAGCCGAAGCTAAATGCGAAAGTGGCATTAGAAGCGCAAGTAGGCAACACTGTTTTTTGAACTATAATTTTTAGTTCACACTTGTGCCACTGGGCTTAACAAAGCATCGGCTAACTTTGTTATAACTAGATGTTACCAAAGTCCAAAAACAGTTAATGTTTTAGTTACATGAGACATTCTTTTTTCAAAAAACTTACCCGGCATTAAAAATTCCAAAAAATATTTTCCTACAAAAAAACATCCTTAAAATACTTGCGAAATAAGCTCAATGTTGTAACTAATAAATTTATTTGCATCAATTAGCTTTTTATTTATCCAATGTGAATTCAACCTTTAAAATAATTTATCTCCACAGAAAATAATTAAAAATCACTATCATTGGTGTTACCAAGCCCTATTTGCATGTACACGCCGTGATATATTTTAATATACGGGCGCATTTTTATAATTTATATCCCGCATATCGGAGTTTGTTTAATTATTCATGAATGTGAACGTACGCGAGCAGCGATCAAATATCACTATCCCGATACTCATCGCACGTGGAAATACACATAGATCCCGAGGGAACATACGACATGAGGCTACAAATGTAAAAAATATTCATAAACGCGCCGATAAATCCGCTCGACAAGCTACTACCCTTTCATGAAAGCAGCTTAGTGCTGCGAACAGCATTTGACAGCAATTTCTGATCCACATGAGATTTTTTGTTTGGCAGGTGCTTGTTTTATAGACGACTAATTAAATTATTAAAAATTGAATTACATATTTTGTATACTTTAGGCAAATTATACACACCAAGACAAAGTAATTATTGCTTGGTTTCATAGATAACTGGCAACTTCAAGGATGCTGTTTTTATGAACATAACTAATATATAATATAAATATGAGCAAAGACTATTTAAGCGTTTTGTTGATTTTGGTTACGAGATCTTTATTAATTATTATAGTGAAATGAATTTAATTTCTTTAGACTATGATGAAAAGATAAAATTTATATATTAAATCATCCGAATTTACCCGAGGTGTCAATAACTTCGGTTTGCTTCGGTAATTATGACAGCAGTTGTCAAGAATACCAACACAAGTAATTGTACCAACTGAAAACTAATGAAGATAACATGCCGAAAATGTTTTTGATAATATCAAATATTCAACAAGTGCCAAAGTAAACTCATTTCAACACCATAATTATTTAAGAATTTTATTAATGTAAAATACCACTTTCAAACTATCTCTATCGCCATGACTCAATTCTATCTTGATATGAAACGAATTTACCTAAATACATTAAAAATGTCATGTTATCTGGATAGCTCATTTCCCTTAGAAACCTTTATTCCATGTGGAAATTAAAGGTTTAAGTCAAGTTGACTCAGGTAATAGTTCCTTGGCAAATTCATTAATTACAGCCCTAATAGGATGCGGATAACCGCAAGTTGGTTTGTTAATAGTTGACGCTACAACCAGTACTCGTAATCGACGCATTCGGGCCGGTGCAAATTGAATCCGCTGGAATAGGGCTCCTGTCTGCCGCCTCGATTTGCCAGCCGCCCTCCGCCGGCGCATCGGCACACCGGCCAACTAAATTTAAACAAATGATTGTTATGTGGAAGTTTAATATAATGGCCACGCGGCGGGCACACTGCCTCGGCTCTCGCCTGTAACAGTTGGTAGTAATGCATTTTCATTGTCCGCAAGTTTCACAATGGCGATGGCGACTGCCTCTGTTCCTGCAACAATTCCCGTATTTGTGAGAGATACACTGCTGCCAATAATGCTTGCTACCTGCGTCGAGTGGAGGCCATTTTATGGTATTTTTCAAAACAAATTCAATTCAAACCATTCCACAATGGTTTAAACTCGGACTATGCTGAGATTTACGCGCTGTATTTTTCGTGGCTTTAGTTTAGAACAAAAGTGATACATTTTACAGCTGTTTAGTTTTCGAATATTATTGTATTAAACTAATACATTTACTGAGCTGTCAGTGTTGTAATAATATTTATCATAAGAGAAGTGAAAATACTGGGCAGCACATGCTTGGGAAGTCAAGTACGGTGTCGGTTTTTCACATGGGTAACGAGCAGTACAATGACATAAAACCTTACACTAGCGGCTACAAAAAGGCTAAGAATAATAATAAATGATGTATAAGTTATATTGAAGGTCTCACAAATTTAATTTTCCCTAACTCATCGTAATGAATTAAAAATAAGGTTGCAAATGTCCATCAAGAACAAGGGGTGGAAAGGAAGAAGCATTATATGTATTACTTTATAACGAGAATACTCTAGAAATTGCTGCATGGTTTAGAAAAGGAAATATTAAGGTACACCATCATTTTCATCATTTCCTCCCTCACTTAAGTACCTTAATATATGTTTTTTCTATTGCAAATTGCAAGTTTTTTGCTCTGCAACCAATTTTAGCAATGTTGGCAATAAGTGTAGTTAACAATAATTAAATATATAATTTACAAGAAATGCTGATGCCGCTTGTTCTAAATCTAAAAACATTGCAAACCTAGAAATAGATATTTTCTACAATTTTAAGAGCATCCTTTAAATTTTTCTTTTTAATATACTCTCATATAATTATTGCAGTAATTAATTTATATTACTATTATGGAATTATATATAATATGGAATTTATTTTATTGTAAAGTATTAAAATACTATTTTACATTCATAATTAAATTAATTATAATTATCAAACCGTAATAGAAATCCGTAATATAAATATTAATTTTTTTTCTATCTATAATAACCAAAGTAATTGGTTTCTGATCCATTCTATTGTAGGAGTTGTACTGGAGGTGGTTATTGCTGTGACGTCACTCTTGAGTTTTGATCAAGCCCAGACTCCAAATAAAACTATGTTTAATTCACAGGAATGTATATAATAGAAACTTAATTTTAGATAAGAAAAAAAAAAATCTTTGTTAGAACACGTGTGTTATCTAATGCGTACCAAACATTCTACTATAAATGCCAGTGCATCGGTGTTCAAATCGCACCTTAATTTAATTAAAATATGTGCACATCTACCATACTAATCTTCAACTGCTGATTGTTTATTATCTAGTGCATTTTTTGTATGCTTACGCTTTATGGTTGTCATAAAGCCATACATTGGGTGAGAAGATTTTGGAGTTGGTTCCATTTTGGGTTGATGGAAACCCAGCGGATTATGCTATTGAAGAGAAATGCAAAGAACATTTGATCAAAATAGTAGAATTGTTTGCATACAAATATCCATAATCGACTTATGCAAGAATTTATTTGCAAATCTTGTGTTTGTTTATCATCGGTTCTCTTTTAGTCGTCAATCGAAAAATAAACACTCCGCTAGCTGCTCCCTTGCATCACAAGCAAATATTTACACAACATTTACGTAGGATTTGGAAGTGTTTTTTACATTGCAAAATCCTTATAGATCATGAATAAAAAAGTCATACATTTAATTCGCTTTCTGTAAAAATTTAGTATTACTAACAAAGTTGAAGAAGATGGCTTCGGCCGGGATCGAACCGGCGACCTTCTGCGTGTAAAGCAGACGTGATAACCACTACACTACGAAACCACACCATCTTAGCCTCTTTTACAATTTCGACATTTGAAATAATCTAATATTGAAAAAATTTCAAATTCTGGTGGTTTTATAAAATATCCAAATTATTTTCAATAAGTTCTGCTTCCATAAAATGTCTATATACATGGTAACAACTCCTTCGATCCATCTTCGATCCCCCATTAGAAATGACACGGCCACGGTCAAGTTATTAATCACGCCACTTACTGCTGCCACCGCTAGTTTCTTTCTTTTGTTTGCCCCCTTTATCTACGCGCGTCCTCGCCGCTCGTACCTTAGCATAATAAAATAAATTAATGGATCCCACGTTCGGCAGACCTTCCCTTCTACCTTCCACCGTTGCGCGGGCGAGAAATATACGAAGAAACCACCGAGTATCCTAACAGTAACAATCTCGATTCTCGCAGTAAATTAATGAACTCCATTAGTTTGCACGTGTGTACCCACATTTCCTATGCTCATGCCATGCGCAGTCCACATTCACAATCATTCTCTCGGAACATTGCGGCCGCCACACGAAAATTCCAAATCATAATTGATCATTCTCACTTCGCGGGACGTGCGCATTATCACATTAGTCTTACAGCTACCGACGAAAAAGGAACTTCTTCAACAACACCACCGCTCCAAGTAGAAACGTCAGGGAGTAATATGGTTTTTGTGGTAATTTAGTTTCGTCAACCTCGGAGCGTTACAAGTTTTTGCCCCTTGGCGGCCTGTTCACTTTATATCGCAAATGGCAATCTGTTAATGTGTTCACGAGTAGCGCGTATCAAATTCTAAATACACTGAGTATATCGCCATACGTTTGGGTGAGCATTAATTACAGCTAATTTATTACTGGACTCTAGACGATAATAAACGCAACGTTTCACTGATACAACACTGCTGTTGTGACACTAGCTTCAAGTTGACTTTTAGCAAAGGAACTTGTCTCATAAGGAGTTATTTTAACTTGACTATTATTATGTAGTACATTTAGTTGCTTCTAATGAAATGCCATGTTGGAGAAATCATATTGCATAATGAACAAACTACATGTGAATATGCGATAGATCAAGTAAGCTTAATAATTATTTATATTAAAACTTTAGAGGAAAACCGATATCTTACTTCTGAATTATTAATTGAGTTGGGAAAAAACTACATAATCCTAGTATTTTATTCCAATACATTTAATTGCCTTTTCGTAACAGACAATTTTTAAATTCAAGATTGGAGAATTTTATTTTATATGTCAAAACAGTTGGTAGGCCTGCAAATTGACAATACCAATGACAAATGGGATGGTTACTTTATAACTTTGGAACAAACAAGACTTTTATAAATTTTCATTATTGTGAATGATTGTATATGATATATTAAACCCAGTTTTATAATTCCAGTCAAATATATTTATTAGTTTTCTACCTGCAAGCAATTTTTAAGTTTCATGCAACTTGTTTAAAGTTCAAACTTCTACTCCTTTATTGCATTCTCTTAAAATCCTTTGCTTTGTAACTTTCCACATATTGTGTCATAGAATACTTACATTATACTCTAACAAAGTAACAGGAATTTGTTAATAACGTGAAAAACACTTGACGCCACTACACATATATTGCTTGCTCTTACTCCACGCGGATGCTCGTACAATCCAGAGTAATGTTTTCTTTGTGTTTAGTGGAAATGTGAGCATGAAACGATTTTCACCAATGTGACGTAATATAAACCCTCTAATGTGTGCTGTTGCCTGTGAATAGAGGAAAAAAAACTGGTACGTCTGAAAGACACTTGTCTGCAGAGTAAAAAACACTCGTCCGCACTTATCCTGGGCATGTAGCGGCGGCCAGCTGAACCAAAAAGCAGGCGAGCAGACAGGCCCCTTTCGCAATGACGGCAGCGATGTTTTACCGCATTGCCTTCCTGCCTTGCTGCTGCATGGGGATGATGAGTCTTCCAAGAGGCGTCACACGCTAGAGAAACCTCTCGGCGAACTGGAAAGACGTTGCAGCAATTTTCTTGCTATATATGCCAGTCATTCATTCGCTCAGTGACTTAGACGCAAAGAAAATCTGATTTTCGACCATCAAACCGCGCACGCCAAACATGTAAGGATTGCAGGCATCAATTTTCTGAAAAATTACGGAAGAAAAATGCGTGCAAGTAATTCATGCGCATCGATTAAATTCTTGTGGCATTTATGCTGCTTTTGCATTTTATTCCCGAGGCGAGCAAAAATCAATTGCAACCCGATTGCTGGTGTGCATGGTTGCGCTAGTGATACGTATAGTTGCTCTATTTGTTGTCGCCAATCGGACATTACGTCCGATGTGTTCGGACAACTAAAGCCTTTCAAGCTTATCCAACAAAGCGCTCATACTATGCTATAGTACTGCAATACAGGGTGCTTGTAATTTGACCAAATCTGTACAACAATCTATCAAATTTTTTCAGTTGCTTTTGTACACAATACTGACTGCCTCATGTGAGGAGAATACGTAGTTCCTCGTCACATAAAGAAATATTTTGTTGTTTCTTGCAACAGCTTCATTATGAAAAGCCTAAATCCAATTAATCCAAGATCTTTCACTTGGGCTGGAAATAGCGTTATCTTCAAATATCACAACAACAAACCTGCCAAACGTCAAAGGGGAGCTATAGCTACCGAGCGGGCATGAATGTTTTAGTATCCGGCAAGCAATAAATAAATGCCCAAACGTCGTAACGCCCTTTCGATTCCAAGTGAAACGCACCAGGTTGGTGCTCGCCCTCTTGCAAGGCATGTCGATTTATTGTCCGAAACCACCTCTATGTCCATACAGCGTGGCAAAAACAAAACGATAATAAAACTCTGCACCATCGAACTGCGCGCTGTGCTAATTAAACCCAAACTTGGTGTCGATTTTTATGATATCCCACATCATCCATAACTTTTCGCACAAAACGACAAAAATATAGCGTGGAAAATTAACTTTAGGCATAAATATTCATCTTCCTTAAAAGCCAGTATCCATGTGTGGCAATAAACATTAATTTAAATTTCCATATAGCGGTATAAAGAGCAGTTTACAACAACATATTCTACTCAAATTTAAATTTATAGTGTAATTTGATCAATTTTCATACCTAATGAGTGTAAACTAAATAGAAAGCAATCAATATGAACACACAATTCATCTTTTGTACACTTAAGTGCATTAATTTAAATATGTCTAAATTCATATCAGCATGTTACCCCAAGTTATTGTCAAATATTTTGTGCTACTGTGACTGTTTACATATTTTACAACCCCGCCCAATCTAAAAGCATTAGTAGCAAATCATAGCCTATGCTGGCAAAGGTTTACCCTGGGCAAAGCTGTGTGTTTCCCGCCAGCTTAACTGTTTAAAAAGCTATAAATCATTTGGCTGTCGCCGTGCGCGCCGCACACGTTCCCTAAGCGCCCCGCGCCTCCACCACGTCTGTGACAAGATGAAAAAGTTAAAACCACCCCAGCGCATGTCCTTCAATTCCACTTCGTGATCTTTTCGTAATCATTGGCGCATCTGGCTTGCAAAAATTAGAACGCTAGAATTACATCAATACTAACGGTTGACAGGAAGAAGTGAAAAAACGGAACTTCCAGAAAGTATGTCGCGACCTTCGTTTATTCCCTGCAGCAACCTTACCGCGCACGTATACATTGTTATAAACTTTTTGTGCGCGCTGTTCATGGTGAACAAAAAGTTGTGCCTGCATGAAACATGATTAACTGTATTATATGCACGAGTAAACAAAAAAAAGCGCTCCATATACCTACTGGGTTTTATTTTCTCGGATAAAATTTGTGCAGGATACTACAGCAAATAGAAATGTAACGGGGCGGATTGCCAGATTGGATGTAGGGTATGAAATATTTAATTTACCTCCTTGTTCTACTATATAGTTTTTTGGGAATATGTCAAAGAGTATAAAACGTGTTTGCTTTCTGTTGCAGGTGAGTATCCCACCCATCTAACTGGTACCCGAGTGGTAACACTGTGTTTGCGAACAGCTGTGGTCCAGCGATTTGTTAATGGTAGACAAATCGGTGCTGCAGGTGTTGCAGGTTGGTGCCATTGGCGCTAATTAATGGCTGTTGATTACAAATATACAACACATTTGCTCGTCTCTTCTTTGCGCGCTTTCCCGCATGCCAGAGCCCTCTCATTAGCGCCGAGCCCTTTCATATCAACATCAAAGCATACGCATTAAAGAGAGTGTTCGAATACAATCCGCGCAACTCACACTCGGTACAAATAATTAACTATATATCATGGCTAAATTACGATTATATTTGTGAAATGCTAAATTCACCTGATTACCTGTTTTTGCGGTGAAAATTTCATGGAAATTTAATGGCACCGAAATGTCGCCGCCATGTTGGCATTCACATATTAGTTGTACACTTGATGTGACAGTAGCTGAGTAAGATTAATTAAAATCGTGTGATGTACGTCGTCTAATTAGTGTGCGAGTAAAGCAATTTGCGATGAAGTGACAGATATCATCGTGCCGCATCCAGCAGTAACCAACCAGCGCGCTTCTTCATCTTCATCTGCAGTACGCATATTATAAGAGCGGAAAGGGCATAGAGCTTCCAGGGATATCGTAAAATGCCTGCGCCGCTTTTAATATCCAGTCGACATGTGTACACTTCGTCAGCGTGCGATATTCGCGAGCGACTTGCTTGATTCGCGCCGATTTCCTTCATCTGCTTGCTACCGGGGCCCGCCAGTCAATGTCACAAGAGCCCGGATATCTTTGATGCATCCCACACGCTCAGCTACCAGCTGAAGAAATAACGCAAACACTTTCTTAACGAAATGAAATTCGTTTATCGCAAAGCGGAAGGAAACTTGTTAACGGCTCGAGAAAATTGCCGCCAATTTACAGTATTACAATGTAAAAGAAAATCGCAGCATTAATTCAACCCAAACGTAATCCGCATTTAATTACCCGTTGGGGTTACAAAGCACACAAAACATGATGATGACTAAAGTAAGCAAATTTCGGGAGGAATTGAACAGACGTAATAGATTTTGGATCTTTTGCTTCCAATGGTACAAAGGATTATACATCCCTATTGACCAATTATCTGATCATCAACTTCTAAGGTACATACTACTTTTATTTAATTCAAAATTAAACCCTTACTCAATTTACAGATTATACTCTTACATGCAGACTTACATTAATGCACACGTGTAGTATTTGCAACTTATGGCACGTGAATTTTAATTTGCCCATTAATTTTGGGAGTGCACCATCACAGGCAATTTTTAAAAAACGTCATTACTCCAACTAGGGTGGTGTGCATGCTTTACACGATACTTAAACACGCCAACTATAAACCAAGCATATGAGCGAACAAATAAAGTGCCGGACTGAGCATAAACACGCAATGCACATAGAGGTATAACACATTTCTTATGTGCTTCATAACCAACTAAGAGTATTTTGCTTATAGGGACCACTCATGGACACATTCAAGAACATTTCGACATTACCACTTTATACGTCATCATCAAGTAATACTAATTTCAGTTGGAATGGAAGGAAAGTAGGTGGTGGGTAAAGCTGGGTAAAGAATTTTAAAAGATGAATGAACTTGATAGGTATTTTTAGAGCACTGGACTGCATTTAAGCGTTTTTAATTACACCGAGGTTTTAATTAAAACTGCCCATGCTGCTTTTTCATAGTTTAATTTCGTCCTGTTTGTTTTCGTATTTCAATTTATTTTTAACGAGCACATTGAATTGGCACTAGTGAATATTTTATTCAAATGGCGGGGAAATATTTTTTGTTAAAAGTGTTGTAACGTTACTATTTAAATTTCAATTAAAATTGAATTATAGTATTTAGTTATTAATAATTTATCACTGCACAATTCAACTACATACATTCTTAACCAATAATTTATTTATAAGATGAAAGAACTGCAAGCTTTGTTTGTTTCATTCATGTCATGGTCTATTGCTACGCATTGCACAAGAACGTGACATTGACATGACATTGTTCAATGATATATGGTGTAAATTAAAAGTAAGGGTTATACATGACTAGTAGTTTGTAGATCCAGTGAGTAGTTTTTCTTACTAGTTTTATATTATGACATGTGCCAAACACTGTTGAATTATTAATTAGGCAACATCAAAACAGTAAATATTTTCTACTTCTTTATCATTTATACGTACATTTTATACTGCAGTAGTATTTCTGTTGATACGACTAATTATTTGCTAAAGCCATAAAATACAGATTTTACTAAAGAGCAAAGTAAATGACAATTTATGATCATTCCTCAGATTTAACAGCACAAAATAGAAAAGCAATCGTGAAATAAAATAAACATGGGTGTTACGTTTGACAGTTCTGTGCAGGTCATTCCTGTTTGGCTTGCAGTTCGGATACACTCGGAGCAGTTTTGTTGAGTTGGCAATTGTGACGATAGTACCAATAGTATTTCACCAACAATTGTATACAAAACCTTGTAAACAATTTGTGCATTTGAAATGTTTTCACTTCCCTAATCATCTACAAAACTTAAAATTTTAAATTGATGCAAGTAATACTGAGTTTTATTGTTGAATACAATGTTGATATTTTAAATTAGTTGCATTACAATTATGTTATTTAAATCACATGGAAGAACTTGATTAGAATTTGTTTTTACTAACAAATGGCCAAAAGATGTGAATTTTCGTTGAATGTTTAATTAAATCATTCCATCCGCTGCACGCGACAATAACAATTATTAACGTGATATTTTCATTTATCGCGGATTTTCCTTTTTCTTTAACTACTTTATGGGAATTGCCAAGTTGGAGCACTATAGCGTTAAGTATTGTTTATGTTTAGTGCTTGGAATTTCCGAGATTTGCGTCGTTGTTTACAGTCTTGCCTCTCTTGGACTGTGATAGCATAGTATGGCAAAAAGCGTCCGTTAATTGCACTAATTTATCATCTCGTTGCGCGCAACTTCATGTCCACACATATTCACAAGAAAATAGGTTATGTTCATTAAAATTGCAAATGTTTATGCAAAGAAACGACTATCGGGAGCTCTAGAAATTATTTATCCGCAATGCATGCACGGGAATTAATATTTAACTAACTTTGATACCATTGATTACCACGACGTGCATTTCCACGACACTATGATTATTCCTGTAGCTCTACATGTTGTTCGCAACAAGATTAATTGACTTCCAAATAGCGTAACACGTCGCGATAAATAATTGACTTCAAGTGTGGTACCATGTCGACCACACTGTTTATTGTTAATTTACAACTTGGTAATTGAAACGCTCACAATATCAACATCCTTCGGCTAACTCAGCTCGCATTGTTTAATCAGAAAAAAAAAACAATACAACGTGCATGCAATAAAAAAAGTAAAATAAATTTTTGACATCTCAGTTCTTCTATTTTATTTCACCCAGTACCAAATTGCACGAAAAAAAACTATCAATACTCTCCAGTCTACTGAAAGCGTCTATTTTTTTATTCCTCGCCGTGCTGCTTTTACGCCGACATGAAGAGCGCCGGAAACTTCAAGTGGAATAATTATTTTCGTGTGCGCGCGTCGACCCTCATCGATGCATGCTGCGAAATAGAACAATTTATATCTATTACGTTCAGGACATTAACTCACTTCAAAATTACATTTGATGCTCTTTTCTGTCGGCCGGATTACAACTATGTGTACGGACGTGTGAAGAAGCTCCTAGTAGTGGTGTAGTTTGCTATTTCGTTGGCTAGCTTGTTTGCTTTTGTTCGCGAGTCTCGGCCCGCTCTATTACGACTAGACGACGAACGTCTGCGCGGCTCACTTCATGGGGCGGCGTGGGGTAGGGTGGCGGTAGGTGCTACATGGTGTAGTAAATGGTGGTAGTTTTCCGCGTACTGGTTGCCCACTTCTCTGATAAATAACGCAGTGAAGGCATTTCAAGCCAAAGTAGGGATAAAAAGGCAAGCCCATTTCAGGGGTCAAACTCTAAGCGTTTAGTTTTATTGCTCGCCTCTTACATATGATTTATTTCGACTTGGTTTGAGGTTGTGGTTGAATTTTGAATGCGCTACGGCGCATGCGTATTCATTAGTGTTTGTTACTAGCAACAGGTGTAGCATTCACATTTGAAGTAAATTCGATGAGTCTATTATTCATCCCTGAAACGTTTGAACACTATTAAAACTTACTTTAAGTTAGCTACACTAACCCACTGGTATTCTGGGCAGATGGAGCTCAAGTTTAACACAAATAGTTAGTCGCTTATTATATGTGCTCGACGTTGAGCTGAGTTGTGTTGATTTAAAATCACACGGTTGCGGATGACACTGCTATCTTATGCTATTAGAACAGCGGCTGTTACTAACAGCAATTCCAGCGGTGGCTGCAAAGATGGAAAGCGGAAAGTTTGTGGTATGTGCATAGTGACTTTGTCTAAATTAATATTGACACTAAGTTTAAAATGAGATTACTTATTGCGTGTTTGCAGATACATTGTAATGATGGAAATGACTTTATTCGGGCGTTGAGTAATTTTACACTTTGCTATTCACTACAAACATAAAGCTAATATTTAACTATTATTAATACTTGAAAAAATATAAATAGTAAATAAATCATTTTGTTATAGAAAGATTAATTGGATACTCTAGGGTGAGATTTTCAATAAAAACACTTTTGCTGGTGGAGGCGCCGGCACAATTAAGATAAAAAACATTTTTTTAAATTTAAGTCTTTTAAACGCTAGCAGTTCTTTACATATATTACATTCTACTTATTTGTATTTATCATTTTTATAAATCGCGTATCGTTGTACGCGATGTTGTGCTACACTCGAGAATTCGTGGTCACCACTTCGACGCTTTGATGTCGCTTATGGCCTGCCTAAAAATAAAAATGGGGCGCGCGTTAATTGAAAATTATTGTCGGACGACGTAGCTATTTTTTACAAGGTGCCGCCTCCGGTACTCAGATTAAACCGCATCCAACGATGCTTCCCACGTGCACACTCAAACACGTGCAACCATAATTCTCCATTTTATCGAATGCTTTTTTCTGCGCTTTGTTATTGTGTCATACGTGAATTATTCCACCATCAATGTCTACACCACCATTTCAAAGTCATAAAATACTTTTTCTTTTCTATAAACATCAGAGAAATGGATCTTGGGTGAGTGCAATGCAATAAGATAAAAGTGATGAATGAAATATGCACGAACTAAATTCAAGAGTATGTCAGACGATGGAAAATAAACGTGGTGGCAAATTTGGAGGAAAATTTGTTGTTGTCTTCATTTTTGGTTTGCATCCATTGCTATTCATGATTGGCACAACAAAGCTGTACAAGTTACGCTACTGGCAACTTGACGATTTGAACAAAGTCAATTTTCATAAGAATGCGCGGAAAATGTTTGGGAAAGCTTTTAAAGTTTTATAGAGAGTTTTAAGCTCTGATCTTTAAGCGTACAATTTTGTCTTTTTTTCCACCATGGGAGATGAATTGATCTGTTCTATTGCTTTAGTTTTTTGTCAAAACTAAAAAATAACTAAATACTGTAGCAAATATTTAAAAAGAATTTACTTTTATTGTTTTATATATTAACTGGTTATATTTTTGTCTATTTATTGGATTGTCTGGTTAATATTTATTTGTGATTATTACTTACATCCTATTTGTTTGTCGAATTTATTTTTCTACGTAAAACTTAGGCGTAGTTAACAAGAAAAGTTATTCGAGCTTTAAATATTCCGAGCGCGCAATTCACTTTTGGCATCTCAATAAATGCCCTGTTAACACCTGCTACCCGACCTCGAAAAGTCATTGCCTGTGCGCATACCATGATTGAATTTTGACTTCCAGTCTTACTCCATCTCGCCGGATAAAAGCCCAAACTTTTTTCAATTTCCATTTAAACCTAATTATATTTCGACCAATAAAACTAAAAGTTTCAATCAAACTTCCTCCATATTATCGCAGAAGCCAACTATTTTTGTAACTTTTTTGGCTGCCTTTTCTCTTTGCGCTTTAGAAGAAATGAAGTTTTCGTTGTCTTATGCCACATGTGTGCCGTGGGCCGGATTTGAATGGAAAAGCTTTCAAGACTCATCTGCCATCGTTAGACTTTCACATGACTCCCACATGTGCAAGACGGGGGACATTTTGCCGCAGCAATCTTTTGTCACCCACGAGACTAAAAGTTTTCCGAAATTTAGAAATTCATGTCTCCGTGGCCGTTCCATTTACAGATCGCAACTTGACTGCCGCCTTCCGGAATTTTCATGCTCTGAATGCATCTAAGTATATCAACGTGCGCCGCATAAAATCATAGATCCGGCTAAAAGTGTAATAAAAAATATCCGCCGAGGACAGCTCGCGAGCGACGTCACGCTCGGCCATAATGGAGATACGGACCGCAGGAAGACTAATGGTCGTTGCTGAGATCCCATGGAACGCTCGTTTTACGTCAGTTTTTATATTTATTTCTTCTTTCTTGCTTTCTTGGTCATTCAACGCCTCAACTTACTGTTTACGCTTGGCTATCTAATAAAAAGACGATGGCCATTAACTCATTAATGTTACAATCTCGTAAGAAGCTAAAAAGAAATTCGAAAAGAGTAAGATTTGTTACTAACAGCTTGCATCAATGGATGAGCACAACTATTTGGCTTTATTTGTTTACAGCTTTCCTCGGAGTATTGATTAAAAGAAAGGAAATTGGAGCAATGAACTTACCAGTTGGATGTTTTGGCAACGTTAGCCAAAGGGTTATGGAACTTGTGAAAAGGATTAATGATCATTTTCAAATACTAATGGATACTATCTATCCATTCAAATACATAGATTACTCTGGGACAAATATAATTTCTTATAACTGAAACCTATCATTTAACTTGTTGTTCCTCTTCTTATTCCATCTGTATATTCTTAACTTAATTTATTAGCCTTGTTTTTTTATCCTAACTAGTTTATACAGTCGCAGGTACAATGCCTGAGAAGTAAGCAATCTCCGAGAGCAAGAAGCGCCTCCGTCACCGGAAAGCATAATCTCTTTGTTTGCAACTCCACGCGCAGCAAACACAAGGCAAATGCGTAAAAAAGACGCTAATACTGAGTATGGCGCATAAAGGATGTAGCAAACTGCGGCAGTCTTTGCAAAAGGAATCAAAGCAACGAAACAATGACCCAAACCGGATTTACAATAAATTGCTAATACAAACAAAAGCATTGCAAAAATTCATTTGCGTGTAGTCGGGCTCACCGCCGGACTTTCGGAGACAATACGTGCTGGCTTTAGTAGCGGGGTGGCATTTTCAGAATGCTGTATAATCCACTACTATAGACGCCAACTCGCATTAAATATTTATGAAAGTGTTTGTCTTCCGCATGCCGCCCGCGTCGTTAGAGCTGAAAAAGGCGGAAGTCAATTGTTGCGGGGTATACCTGCCCATGTCCGGGCGTGAAAATCGAGCAAATTAATTTAGCTGCAATTAATTCCTACTTGTCGTTAATTAAATTGACTTGCAATTTTCTGATCTAACAATAAACTTTAGCCAGCGTCGGATTGGCAATAAATATTCGCGCAGGAGGAAAAAATCCTAACAAATGAAACAGAGTTTATTTCGGTTTTTTTTTATTTGGTTATATTGCTCTTGGTAAAAAAATGTGCACGTCTAACATTGGATAAATGGGCAGGAAGAGGTATTAATTAGGAACACCAGGATAACGGAAAGGAAAAGGAAGCGTGGTAACGCGGTCCCTTCGATTAAGTCATGTCGTAGGTGAAATAGTCAAAAACACCAAATTCACCCCAATATTTGCATGTTTGTATCCACTAATTTATACGTATTGGTAATGGCGATTTACCAGTCTCAGCATACGGCGCTACCAATTTTCCGACCATTTTAGGCTTTCCTACAGTACCATCGCATCTCAAGTCTTGTCAAACTTTCAAGACGATGCAGAAACGTAGCAATTGCGTGCTTGTTCGTCCTCGTCTTTAGTTGTAGAGGGTAATAAGTATTATGGACCTGCCTTTACAAGCATCAGGATACCACTCTCAGCCCTCTTGAATCTTGCTTTCTTCGAACAGTGACGCATCGTACCCGTCTTTATGTTTAAGTTTGCTGAATACTGGTCGAATTACTGTCATCCCCAGAATCATCCCAGCTTGCGTTTTATAATGCACGTCGCGTAGACTGTAGGCAACCAACTTTGCAATTTGCCACAGAAACCAGCTTCCTGCTGCTCAAAATCCAACGGGTTACAGCGACCTCACATTGTGCGTTTGATGTCCTACGAAAGACACAATGGCCAATGCAGCATTAACAATGACGTCGGAAATAATAATTAGAAACGGCAGGGAATGAACAATAAACTACGATTCAATGATGACATCGTAAGACCTCAACTGGTAATTTCAATTTCATTAGCTATTTTTATAAAGAGGATTTCTCTCGCTGTAATTTGAGTGCCGTTTTTTAAATACTTCCTCTTGCTAATGCAATGTGGCTAACATAAACGACGAAATCATTTCAGAATCAAGTCCTCGTCAAGGTTCTAATTCCATTCGGTTTTTCAACGCTGCTTACGCTCGCTAGTTTTTGTATGAACATGCCATCAACGAAGAGAAGCGCCAATGCAAAAAGCTTACCGGAAATAAATCAGTCTGAACTAGAAGGACTCGGACAGTTTAGGATTTGCTGTACGCCGCTTTTTTTTTCTCCAAGGTTTTCATAAACGTCCTTATAAATAAGTTCTGAAGCAATCAAATTCATTCGTTAGTTTTCTTTCGACGAGCATGAAGGGCAATGTAAAAACTGGATCAAATAATTAATGATTTCTTTGTGTTTTTGGCTGGCAGGACGACGGGATGGGGGAAAAGTTTAATTTATATCTGCTCGCTATTTTTTGTCTTCCTTTTTATTGGACAATTTATATGTAATTAAGTTTAATAGAGGGCATTCACGGAAGAGTGACTTAACTTAATTTCTACACGAGCACACAAGCTCGTTGGTTCGCTCGTTGGCATTAACGAACTTTTATATCCAATGACGCTTTTATTGTTATTATTCTTTTCGCCGACTTCTATCATGAATAAGTCAAATCTTTGACTTCTTATTGGAATGACCTGGGAATAAACTGGAAGCTAGTGCTATTAAATATAAATATATTTGATCCGGGAAATTTGTTGTGAATTTTGCGAGGCAATTTTTATGTTATAGACTTTAATACATCTCAAATAAACCTCAGAGATATCATAAAATTTTATCGACATATCGTGGCAAGAGATTCATTTAGATATCAAAACAGAGATTCATTCAGAGTATATCCAATCTTCCATTTTCTTCTAGTATCACTGTACTGCGTTTAATTGATTTTTGCTTAGATCTGTACTCGAACCTTTTGGGATAAGCAGTGCCTCCCGGATTTACGTCACCTTAGTTAGATGTGTTACGCATGTAAATCTTAGCACGGGTGCATATAAATTTGCCACAGTTTCTCTATCTAAAGCAGGTACAGTGCAGAGACTCTGAGGCGGATGAAAGGAATCGCAAACTGGAAAAGCGTGCTGTCGCTCCGTTCTATCGAAGCTTATACACGTCGTGCACAGTATGTGTTTATGTTGTGTTCCAGCGCTAGGCAAGCAAACTAGTATGTTGGAAGGCGACGTGGTGCACACAGTGCTAGTGGCATAGACGAAATGTTTGTGCAAGTGCGCGCCACCCCCACGTTGTCGTCGTTGCCATCCTGCTAGTCGCCGCGGCGTTCATTCTCGCCGGCCCATTCTCTTTAGACAAATTACTATCGCCCATTTCCTTCCGTGCGCAATTCCCTACGACTGCGAGCGTCGATGTCATTTTCTTTAGTCCGTGGGCTATGCGTTCGCCATAGTTACAGGAGCGATTACAACTGCGAACTGTTTGGAGAGACTACATTCTTGGCTACTGGCTGCTAGTTGCGAGCTGCAGGTTCTTGTACAAAATGGAGTGGCCAAATGCGTCCTTTGGAGCAGGAGGAAGCGTTAGGTAAAAGTTAGTAGTGTAAGTGTCAATGAGAACGAAAGCGGAGTTATTGTAGTAGAGGGTGGGGAAAATTCCAAAAACCCTTCTTTAATTTTCCTTCCTAGACTTAATACTCTTTTGGCGGAATTAAGCGTAGTAAACCCGCAGTTTGGAAGAAAACAAGCAAAATAGTAGAGAATTTAATACCCAATACTACGAGTATCAAATTAAGTTGTGAGTATTATTTAAAAAGAAGGCATTGCTTAATTAATATAAGAAAAAGCAAGTTCTCCATATATTAGAGTTGTTACGACCGTAAACTAAGGGGATTTCACCTGTTGAAATAAATTTCAAATGTCAAGTATAATTTTACAACTGAAGTGTCTTATTACCTTATGAAAACTGTAAGAACCTCTACACTCAAGAATAAGGCTTATAGTGAGCCATAGCTGGGAGCAGACGCGCAAATTTACATGAATGAGATATTTTATTTGAACTCGTCTCATTGAATTGAAATAATCATACGGTATAAAGGAGTTGGAGCGGAACAAAGTTGTCTGCGTTGGCGCAAGAATTTTGCCTGAGAGCAGGTAGGCAAGCTAATACGTGCGAGAGTTTGGCAGCAAGTTTGCTATGAAACAGGTCCCTAATTGCTAATTTCGCATCCCCGTAAGGTATCTGCTCGCTGGAGCCATGTGTGTCATTATGTTCGGCAAGACAAGGGTGGCAATGGCAGGCGCGTACGTGCACGTTCACAGCTTGCTCGCCAACGTGTAGAACCTTAAATGTGCTCAACAGTTCTCCAGAGTCCTAATATCAAACCGGGAAATGCCTTTAGATATGCCAGCGTGGTTTTCCAGCCTGCGCTGGCAAACCGAACGTTTATGCAAAAACTCGTTTTTTAATGGACTTGCAAATGTGGCGCTTGAACACACTCGATTAGATTGAGCACCTCCAAGTATTTTTTTTTTTTTTGCTACTATACGCTAGTATTTTGAATTTTTATTGTGTCTTATTTTTCTGCTGCGACTATAAAAACGAAGCTAAATTGGATAAGGAGAGCATAACCGCACGTTCGCTCCGATGATGGCATACCAAAAGTGGGTTAGTGGATTTTACGTGTGACGGAATATGAGAAGCAAGAAAGAATAGCAGAAAATTTGAAAATGTCGTTGCGTGAAAAGTGAGCAAAAAGAATCTACTATAGAAAGCACCAAGAAATGTTTACATTTTCAGAGTGTGAATGAAATTCACAATTTGCTTGACTTTTCATAAATAAGATGACATGTAGGAATGAAATCTGAAATTTCCACTATGAGCATCTTATTTGCTCATACACCAACACATTTTAAATGAAATTTTATCAAATGGCAACTTCATTGCAACTCTTGATTTACGTTTGAATACAAAACGACGATAATTTGCAAAAATTAAAAGAAAATCCGTTCAGAATTCCAATAAAGTGAAATTGTTATTAAACACTGCAGTGCGGAGGAAATTCCTACAAATCATCAACGCTTATATTGCAAAAACTTTGCTCTATTCTTGGAAGGTTTTACTTTTAAAGCAGACGTTTTGGAGCATGATTCACATTGCCCTCTGCACACGTAGTGTTCCATCATGGGAAGCCATTACGCAAACTATTCGAACGTTTATAACATGTTATAATATGTGTTCTCAAGAAGGGCTCCACAATATCTTTCGTACATGCCAGCGCATTAAACTAGCGGCTAGTCGCAGGAACATGCTGCCTGGCGTACCAGAAATTACTCTGGGCAAACGGGGAGAGTTAGGTATACAGGTTATGAACTGTGCGCGACTGTTAAAAGTTGCATAGTTGTAAGTTATTACCGGTCGTCTGTGGGGCCTACCTTTACAACGACTTGCAAATTGATTAAAATAGTTGAACGTCTACATTACTAACGCCAAGAGGCGAGGTGTTGCCGGCTGGAGAAGTGCAAAGCGAGTTAGTAAATTTCCCAGGGAATTGTAACTGGAATAGCAAGCATAATAAAAGTGCTCAAGCTGCAATTGCGGCAATTTTAGTATGTTTACACCTAAAAGTTGTTTTTTGCTAGGAAATGTCTATTAATAAAGTTTTCATAGACTGGAGAACTGGTTTTGTTCAATTGGGTAGTATTATGTCTCTTAAGATGAAATTCTGGAAAACCACTATTTTACAAGGTTTCAACTATAATATTATTTCAACCCATTATAATTTGTATTACTTACAAAGTTTCATATGTGATTTCCTTATTTCCTCCATGCTAATAACGTTTTATTTCACAATTAACAAATATTTCGCCGGCTGTTCAAATATCGGATGGGAACACAACCAACCAACGCGTAGGTAGAGGAGGATGCAAAAGAAAAGACTCCTGTTATGGTCAAACGGAAAGACACAGACCACATGAGAGAGATAATTAGGAAAAAGGTGCGAGAGTTTACAATGTGAGATGTCAACGCGACGCAGGTACGCTAGAAAGACATGTTCAATCGAAACTAAATTAATATTTCATCACTATTTGCATATTTATACTCTAATCATAATTATTTTGTAAACTTTGTTGTCTGCTACATACCCTCCAGCACAAAGCTAATTTTAACTAATCCAAGCTAAATTACTCTTTGTAAAAGTTGCTTTAAAAAATCAAGGGAGGAATCTTGCAAGTAGAACAAATCTGATATCATTCCAATCCCATGAGTATTTTCTTTTCATTTAGATAGAGATTTATCTTTTACCTGGAAATTTCGTAAGCAATACAATTTGTTCGGAAATTAGCGACACATTCGGCTTCTATTCCAAGACGTCTTACAAGCAAAGCTATTGAAGCTGCACAAAAGATCGAACGATTGAGCGAGAATAGAAGGAACAAATAGAAATATCCCCAAATGACGACGACACAATACCGCACACAATCAGCGGAAAGGATGATACAACTCCGCCACCATAAACGACCATGCCACTGCGGCCCGTAGATAGATAGCTCTAGGAGGATGGTGGGTAACCGCATTGATCCGTTCAAAATTGCTGTACGTCGAAACCGCACGACCGAACATCTCCATCCCAATTGCAGTAGCGCATAACATATTACAGCGCAGACGAAAATAATAAATTACAATTATTTCGCTTCATTAATTTAATTACGCCATTATCCACGCATAAATACGAGACGCCCTTTGAGATTGACTTATTGCGAGCAGAGCAAATTATTTCCTGGGAAATGACGAAAGCGTTTTGTGAAATATGATCCATTTAATAGATTAATAAGTAGTGGATTAATTATAATTAATCACAAGGTTGGTTTGTAGGTGAAAACATAGAAAATAGGACATTTCATGTATACCATGCGTGCGGGGAAAATTTGTTGTTTATTAAATTATAGATTAGTGGGTCGATATGTAAACACGCGTTGCTTTGTTTTAGATTTAAAACTAATTTGCCGATGTCCTACTTTCAAATTGTGGTTACTTCCGGACCTAAAAGTTGCAAGCCGCAATTTATGCATTTAATTAAATCCATTTCCATGTCGTTACTCTATTACTAAATTATTTGTGCATTTTTATTCGTTGCATGTGTAAATGTTTTTTTCGAAATTTATTTATTACAAGCATTTGACTTGCAGCGACCTAATTAATTCTATTTCTAGTTTCTTATAGGAAGATTCAATTTCAAATGAACACTAGAATGGTTTGTTATTTTCCAATTAGAAACAAGATTAGAATTATATAAATGTTGCCATTACACAATATTTTTTTGTAATTTCAATAAATTTTATAAATGCCAATTAGTTATTAAACAATTTATTGAATTTGATCAAAATATAGTTAAAAAAGTAAACTAAAATTTATAATCTGTGTTAGTTTAAAGAAAAAAAAAATTGGTTGAGGGAATTAAATTCAACATGCTTATTTAATTTTTTCGCACAAATTGCTTTCAACTATCCAATCGAGCATATCGATGCCACTCCCTAGGAATTCAAATTTCACTTCACCAAGAAGGTTCTTTGTTATACCCAAATCACTGCAATATTAATCCTAGATTGAATCCAATTCTACAATGAATTAGACCAATTAAATTAATTGCTGTGGACCACCAACAAAATACTCTTAGAAGATCAAAAGTGGTCTTCTTGTACAAACAGGATAAATCCTATTTTAGAATCATAAAATACCCGTTTATCACTTGGGTTATGTTTGTGCATCCAAAAAGATTAATTATAAATATCTTAGAATTGTGTACTAAAATAATACGAATATATATAATATGAAACCAGCTGAATTTTTCTGACAGAAATTATTTCCAAACTTGAAAAACAATTTCCTTAGCTTGAAAGTGATGCAGTGTTGACGGCGCCGACGTGACCGAGCGCGTCTGATTCACTCTCGTTGTTGGTTGTGTAGTTTTCTCGTTCGACAAGCCAAATTTACGATATAGGTCTACTTGGAAATCGACTTCACTACGTTAACGATAAGTACATGAACTTGTTCATACCGTACAACCCCACTGCAAAGCATATGCGTGTCCATTTGTCGACGACGCGCAGCAACAGGCAATGGCATGTTGCATGCGCATTAAACAACTTATGCAATCATCCAAAATCAATTGGCTTATCCATATTATTTCCCAAGGAGGAAAATGATATTTACAACGACAAGTCAAATAAATGCAAAACTAAAATATTGGTTTATTTATTTCAGCAATAAAGACAAATAAGCCAACTGTTTACTAATTAACTGCTTTATTTGATTGGAACATAAGTTTAAAGAAGATCTAATTAAACATCATAAGGTAAATTAAAAGCAATTAGAGATTTTCAATTACAACACTATTACATCTAAAATAACAGATTTATATTAACCGGTATAGTTAAAACCGAAGAAAGGTCTGCATCCTTTCAAACAAGCGATTCAACTATGCGGCGGCCTGCGATGGGAGTTTGAGTATGGTGTTGGTCTATGACCGACATAGGTAACAATACGCTCACAATCACATGATACAATAAAATAGAAGAAATTTAGAGGAATTTCGTTTGTGACTCAAATTCCATTTTACTACACTATTGTGTTTACTTGAGAATAAATTATTTTGTGAGTATTAATTTACATAGAAAACAGTCTACTCACTCATAATATATAAAAAATGTAAGTCACAACCAAATAATTTATGCCAGCTTGTAGCTAATTCACCTAAACATGCTTTAATTAAAAATTAAATTTATCGTGCAGCCTACTATTGTCTATGCTGGTATAGACTTAGAAATTATACTTGTCCTACACTTATAATACAGCATCAACTACAATGGGTATCAGAAATTATTGGGACTGTATCCCAATGTGAGGTTATATGTTTGTGGATATACTCTCAGCAGGATTCATAGAACTTGTACTCCATGATGTTGCTGCCACAGTCATATACCTTACCAACTGAGCTATGTGGGCATTGCCTAAATTTCTAATAATTTTCTACGTCTTTATACTCAAATAAATTTGAGTTTGTGCATTAGGTTACATATACTACGTTAAGAGCAGAAGAACAATTAGTTTGGTTCTGGTTGAAGGAAAGTTCTTGGTGACTAGACATTGTTCACATACATATGTAAGTCTATAGTTAGTTAATATTAATTAAGATAATTCTGTTATTTTACTAAAATCTACAACATAAAGTTAGCTTGGAACCAACATGGACATTTCAACATTTTAGCACGTCCGAAAAGATTTACATTGCAACCGAGGTCATAAAGTGCCGTCAAATTGTTCGCTCAATTTGCACCCTTGGTAGTCCAGTATCATGTTAGTTAGTAAAATACCGTACCAGCTTGATGTATGGACATTCTCCGCCTGCTTGGTTACATTAGCAAAATTATAATTGCACTTTGGAAACTTGAGTTTGTAGTCTGCGTGCTGGACGAGTTAGTGGTACTTATAGCACAATTATATTAAACAGCCATATGGGGGTGTAAAGTTGCAGGATGGGTGGCATGCGTGTAATAAACATGCAAAACAAGGAATTCCTCTCAAACTATATGACGCTATATTGTTCCATTTAAAACTTAATTCAAATATCTTCATCTACATAAAGACTTAATAATTAAAGTTATTTCAATGTTATTTAATTGAATATGTCATTAAAAACATTTATTAAAAGAAAAATAAAGCATAAAGACAAAAGTATGAATAATAAATAAAAAAGGTTATATGTTCTCTTTATTGATATTTAATTCATAATATTCTCATATCAGATTTCATCGTGTAGATCATTAGTTAGGTTATGGGATGATAGAATTCAAATTTGTCGTGAAGAGCACTATTACTATCACTAGTATAAACTTAATTAATTAGGTTATAACAACTAAATTCTTCAAGAATATTTATTGATATATATATAGTCGCATCAGGATTCAAACCTGTACCTTCTAAATATATCGTTGGTACAATCAAATGCATTACTAACGTTTCTGCCAGAGCTACAAAGTTGAGCAAATGGCAGCATTAAATTAAAAAATAATTATTATTCAATAATTGTATCATCTATGTAAAGTAATTGGAAAATATTAAAATCAGTGTAAAATATAACCATACTCAATAGCTTTAGCGCAAAAACCAGATTTGAACTCAAACTTAGAACTTAAATTTGAAATTACACATTACTTTATTTTGCTAGCCATTGACACTGGATTTAATACAATTACTGTACTCCCTGTAGGATTCGAACCTACATGTAATATCAGGCAAACAGATATTACATGTTACTATCGTTACTATAACAACAACATCTCTTACCAACTGAGCTATAAAGTGCCCACTTAAATAATATACTTTTAACCTGCTTTCCTTGCTTTCACCAATAAACCTTGACTGTCTTCAATTACGCTTGGATTTAATCCGAGAATATTTTTGAAAAGCTGTGTAATATGTTTGCATTCACACATCAACGTGAATTACGAATTATTCTACATGTGCGCACACTGTGCAACAACACAAATGAAATTTAATTCAAGCCCGCCGCTGCTTGCTAATGAATATAAACAAAGAGATATTAGACGTTTTGTATTCGCGCGAGTGCACTGCCTTTTGTGTGCGGAAATCTTCGCGTCTCCATCGGACGTACGCCAAGCGTATTATCCCGAATTTGTAGCTTTCCATCCTCAATACGTCTCACCCAGAAGTGATGGGGTTTGCTGTGTGTATACGGCTGCTGCAGGCTATATGTGTGTGCAAATTGGCCTCGGGCGGAACGTCCTGTGTGCGACGCTGATTCAAATAGATTGCCCTTTTAATTAAAATTGCTTAAATGTTTGTGCTTACGCGCGTGTGCGCCTTACTTCAGAATCCTTCCTCGGGGGCTTTGTTTTCGTTGCGTCTTTTGCACCGATCGCCAATCATTAATTTGCATACGGTTTAATACAAACGAATTTCTAGCAGCCGTAAAACATTTAACCTGAATTTATACCAAGTGTTTCAAATATGGTCATAAGATGTGAGAAAATCAAAACATGGATTTGCTAACAATAAGTTTTATGTTGTTTTCTTGTTGCAGTGCCCATAGTGAATGTGAAAGTTGTTGCGGGAGATCCGGTTTATCTACCTTGTGATATATCATCATCAGATCCACATGATCAAGTGCTTCTGGTCCTATGGTATCGGGAAGATTTAGGGACGCCCATATACAGGTATGTTCAAAGAATACAATTACAAAACAACAATGTGGTAAAAATGCGCAACATACATTTAAACCGCATGGTAATTGTGAAAGAAAAACACTTCGGTAATTTATTGAGTAATACAATATTGAGACAGTGTAGGTTTTGGTGCTTCAATGACTATTACCAAATTTATAATTCAGCAGTGTAGTTGATGGTATGACCCGGATTCGTAGTCCAGTGTCTACCTTCAACTTGGTATTGGTCCAACGCAGATCAGATCAAGGGTCTCTTTCATAGTCTCCTTCATTTTTCATATTTATTTACCATAAATAAATATTTATTCTTAAATATTCCTATACATATCCCTAAACTTTAATGGAGGGCCCACTGTACCTCATTAATATTACTATGAAATCACAATTATTATAACCGCTCACAGCTCTATATTGATGTCCCTCATACATAAAATGTTATCATGCACAAATCAAAGCCAACTACAGATGATGTAGTTATTCTCCCAATCACATGGCACTCTCACTCTGCTTGATAGCAGTGACATTGAGCGCTCCCTGCACTCAAACGACGCTCAATTGAGGTTACCGCAACGCATTGAGGGTGTCTGCGCCAAATAGAAAATTATATTGCCGGCACTAACGCAATCTTCCACTTAGCGACATCGACACAAACGCAGAGCTGATGCATACACACCTCATTGCTGCAGTCGACAAAGTCAATGCAGAATGCGCACACCGCATTCCACCGATTTGCAGAAGGCAGCTTATAATAATCAGCATCACCACGTTCCAACGAGGAAGGGAAGGCATGTTATTTATGCGCGTTTAATTAATATACGCGCGCGCCAAGAAAAGACTATCACATGTTGTACATGCGCTGGAGGCGCAACACCCATGATTTTGCATTCGCAATATTTCATGCGGATGTGCAGCCCGTGTGTGTATTATACTGCCGAGTTATGTTCGGCGGGGGTGTGTATTTTGTCGCATGTGCGAGCGAGTCAAAGATGGGAGTCTGCCTGCAAGTTTATACGGCTTGGTTTTGCTTCCGGGTTGCATAACTACGCGTCGGATGCGCGCGCGCGCGCCGCATTTCGCGACAAGTATGTGCGAAAATTAATTTTCTACCGCCACTGGTGGAAAATGTAAAATTTATGCGCAATTATTCGATATTAAATTATTAAGTTTTAAATTAATTAATTCCTTTGTCGTCGTCACTTGGTGCTAAAATTTTAACGCCTCGTCTCTTTGATCAACCGTTGACTATGTTCAAGTGTAGCGTTAAAAGTAATAATTAATTTTTTTTTTTTAGTTTTATTGAATTTGAGCTTTTCTTCATAAAGATTTACTAGAATAATATTCAGGTCATAATTAAATTTTTTTTTCATTTTCTTCTTTTATTTAATTATATTGAGCACACTGTATTACCACTGCTATTTAATTGATCAATTCAGCAAAAAAAATCCAATACTGTTGCGCATTCTTTTTTCATCCCATCCATTTCCAGAAAAATTAAATTACAAATGTTGCATTAACCATGCCTATATAATTTCGCTTTCTTTCGCTGCCATAACGCAATTTATTTTCATTCCTGCATTACGCCGCACATACTTGCACGTCAACACCGGCTTGCGCGACGGGCCAAATGGGTTTTCTCCGTGGTGGAAAAACTAAGACTTTCGTCGCGCGCACTGCAGCTTCTTAAACTCACACCCGCCCTCGACTTACTTTATGTTCCTGCTATTCAGCTTTGTTACCCATTGCGTTCCCACCCAGAGGCATCGTGCTTCCTCTGTTTTATTCTCATGTACATATCCCCATTGCAAGCTGAGCAAGGTGAGAGTAAGAAGCCCAGGAACTTTTTGGCTGCTGTGTCGTAGGCAATAAAAAATTTCGCTTGCGCGAATTTATTATGTTATGCCACATTGTAAAAGACTCCTCTTTCTGCATTCACGCAGACAATCAAGCGCATAATTTCTTGCGTCAGGGGTCCCATGAGGTCTGAAAGGGCTAGAACTCCACCGTCTGTTCATTCTTCATCATTGTTTCATTCCAGCAACTTCCTTCTCTAACGTCTTTTACTACTTTTAATTAACTACCGCTATTTGCTTGCAGTGTGGATGGTCGTGATCGAGATTTCAGCCAGGCTGAGAGATGGTCGGATGAGAACGTCTTCGCAAATCGAGCGTACTTTATGCCTGAAAAGCAGCCGGCTGAATTGGGCGTCGACCACATCAGGGAAGGCGACCAGGCGATGTATCGGTGTCGTGTCGACTTTAAAGTCGCCCAGACGCGCAACAGCAAAGTGAACCTCACCGTAATTGGTACGTACATAATCCTCCTGCTATATTTCACAGGACTCATTCTAATAGCAAAAACACGCTTGAGAAGTTTTTAACATGGCGCTAACTTTACCCCAGACCGAAATATAATAACATGTTACATTGTTAATTAATCAAATCCACGCCGGGTGAAAAAACGGTAAGGAAAGTTTGGATAGAAACAACTCAAACAAAGACCTACATATTGATGGAGTAAATTAATCAATTTCTGGCATTCAGCTAGAATTCTTTGGCTTCATCCACAAACATCTCAAGCACATAAAATCCTAGGCAAGTGAAAAAAAGACTTGGACATATAAGTGTTGAGGACCCGTGTGTTGATGGAATGGTTTAAGTTTTTTAAACTATAAATTACTTTCAATTATTGTTTATGTTTCTTGGTACTTGTTGTTGTACATCATTAAATTTATATAGGAGAATTCTCGGTTTTGAGGTATCTCACTTTACTACTATAACCCATTTTTCTTGAGGAATTTTTTGAATAATCACAAGTACGTCAAATTGGAATTTTTTGTTATTCCTGACTATTTTTAGTGTTCTGCAATTTTTCAACGCCTGCTAACAAATTGAAACAAAATAAATTTAAAAATTTGCCATTGCGTACTTCTAACATTTTCTTTGCTGTCTCTCCTTATGACTTATCAAAAATTAACATACTTTTAATTTCATATTATCAAAATCACCACAAAATTATCATACTTCTACTTTCTATATTCATGTAAAGCAACAGTCTGATAAAACATTCTCTGCAAATTTAATTTGAAAGGCTTAAACTTTAGGTGCCAATTTCTAAGTTAAAATAAAAAAAATTATAATTTCAAACATTATTATTATAAAAAAGAAGAGGCTGACGTTTTTTTCTAGTTTGCCAATAATAAAAAATAATCAAAGTTAATTTAAAGTTAAGCTAATTTTCTAATTACAGCACAAAAAGACTTTTTAACCAATGCAATATTAATAACGAGGAAACAAAATTTCCTTCTTGTTCATCTCGCAGACATGCGGTCGCATTCCAAATGACTTATGTAGTCGAACAGGTCCTTAATTGCAGCAATAAAAAAGTTTCCACTTTTACATAAAACCGCTCGGTGTTTTTTCCTCTCTTTTGCGTGCCGTGCCGATGAAAGCAAACGCAAAAAGAAAAGTGAATGGCCACGTTGGGAGACGGATCCAGTTGAGGAAAGCCAGAAAAACTTATCGTGATTTATATCAGTACTTAACGTAAGCGCGAACGCTAATTAAGCTTCGTACATTCGATTCGCCAACGAGCGCGTTAGTGACTTACGCATTGCCGCCCCACGAGGTCTCCCGCCGGGTGAAAAGTATGCACATTTAACGCGCCGGCATTATTTTTGGTGTTAATGTGGATTAAGTATTCATAAAATGAATTAGGCTAGAATTTTTAATAAATTTGCGCGTGGCACAAAATAGGATTGTGTGCAAATGGACTTGTGGAGGGTGGATAATTTCCCAACCGGCTAAAATTTATCGTCGTTGGTTGGTTGGTCGTAAAAAGCCAAAAATTAAATAATTTGAGGCGTGAAATTATCCTGTATCCGAATGGGCACAGAGGTTGCTTTTGTGCTGAGAATAATTGATTTTACAAGAGAATTTGATTCAAATTTTTTTACAAGAATTTTATAATGATATAAATTATTAATTTACTATTAAATAGAGTACAATAATTATTATCATCTAATTTTCTTGAAGTATTTAATATCTCAAATACAAAAAAAATTACTAAATGTCACACATTAAAGCACAACTTTATCTTGAAAGTTCCATGGTCTTTGTGTAAAACAATTAAAATAAAATTAACACTAAAAGTTTCCTGTTTTTTTAATTCAAGTCATAAAAGCGTAAACTTTTTATATTTTTTCTTACAATAGCCAAGCAACAATGCAATTAATCGTCATTGTTACTTTTTGAAAAAATGATCTTTTTTTTATAATTTCCTATCATACAAAACATGTGTATAATAATAAGCAATCACGGTACTTTAGTAAAATGTTAATATTAAATTTGAGCATAAATCAAATTTCAGTGGTGGGTTTAACCCAAATTGATATAAAATAAATAAAATAAGCATTAAATATATTTTTGAAATACTCACTTGACTTTTTCAATGTAAACTAATAGCAAATATA
>JAODGC010021085.1:24760-104034 GCA_027574925.1 Ecitoglossa quadriceps | reverse complement strand
GCGGCATCGCCGGCTCCGCCGGCGATGCCGCATTGCTACCGGCCCACCCAAATCCTCCAGAATTATTACTTATTAAGACTACGATAAACAATGTTGTAAATAGATTGTGAAGGGCGGCATCTATTTAAGGGTTTGGAAGCAATATTGAAAAATAGCAAAGAATCTAACTTTTCTTAAGTTATCGCACTTAAGAAACTCCTATAAACTTAGTGTAATTCGGAATTAACTCATTTATTTTTTGAAAAACGTTCCTCTCCGAGGGATTGAACTCACAAACTCCGCATTAACAAGCGTGGAGATTCCCTCTGTGCCACGTCAAGTTCTTAACGGAGGCCTGATGATTCTTCTATTTATATGAATAAAATATGAATAAACTAAGTAGTAAACAACGATCAACTGGAAAGAAATAACAACATTTGTAAACAATTTGTAGCTCTAAAAGAACTGATTTAATCCTGAATGAAGGTAATTGTTGTAAATAAAGAGATGAAGTTTGGAAAATAAGTTAAATTTATCTTTATTGAAGTAAAACACTACGAATATTAGTAATAACAGTATTATATTTATAATATTATACAAATACAGAATGTTGTTGTTAAGGTAATCAAATGTTCGTATTGATACCATTTGCAAATAAAAATAAATTACAATGCAAAGAGCAGAGAATTTTACGAACTAATGGTGACTTTAAAACTCACCAATGTACAATAACTAATAACCAGTGTGCGTAATATTCCAATGCTGTTTGAGGTCTGATTGATTAACTCTGAACTGCAATTAATGATGATCCATAATAAGTGGCGAAACACTGAAACTTTCCACTTAAAGTAACTAATAGATCTGTGTATATATTTTATAATACGTGCATACCATAATACCACAATAGAAGTTATTTGTCACGACAATTTCAACGATTTATTTTCATAGAATTATTTAAACACAAAGAGATTTGTGTGTATCATTTGACAGATATATGACTGACAACCGTAACAGAAAGTTGTCAAATGCGTTGCGCCGAACACAAACAATAAAAAATCCCGCATCTCGCTAAAAGGCTTACCCACTCAGGTGAGTTTCTCTAGTTTTCATAGACAACAGGCGTGGGTATACAAACTATACCACTTTGGGTAAAAACAATTTGTATTTCTGAAAAGAACTGAAAATTCTGAAAATAGAAAACGAAAAAATGAGATAAAAGCTAAAGTTATTAGAATTACAAGATAATTTAGATTTTTTTTTATTAAAGTAATAGTTTTAATGTCATAAGGCAAAATTCAAATAACGCAAACCACCAGGCATTAAAAACACTATGACTTTATTCATCTTCTAATCATAACTATGGGTATCACATGGAATAAAAAACAAATAAATTCCTAATTCCAAAACGCTCCGAAAATGCAATGAATTCGACGCGAGTTGGCTTTAAAAACAAACAATCCTTATTAATCCTAATAATGTATCAGAAAATAACAAGTAACTTACTACTAGAACATTCACATCAGTCCACATTCATCGAAGAACCCATTAGATATGTACATTTATTATTTGCTACGTGCACAGAAAACGTCTGAAATAATGTGCCTTGAGCACAAAGAAATGCGTGTGCATCTTCTGACTACCAAGGTATATCTGGCAAGCGCAGTGGAAAGTTTCCAGGTGCAGGGTGTATCGTAGTCGCCGCACCAAATGTAAACAATAACAAAACGAGATTTCGGCTAGAGACCTATGCTACCTGGAAACTTACGCCTGCAAAAATTGGCCCTCTTGTCTATTTCGAGCCCGCCCTAACATAAATTTCGGCCCATGGTGACTCATAATGATCACTGACCCTACTTAACAAACTCACATTAATTGAAGTCATTATTAATTAATCCCAAATTAGACTAAAAGAAGACTAGTAATATGCGATCGTTTGTTACAAAATGCTGATGTTTACACCAATTTCACTTTTACATTTTTTAAACATCAATCACAAACCGAGCATCTCGGTAATTCGATGGATTGATGGCAATTGCACGCACAAAAATAGTTGTTTTGTCTTATAAAGTCTCGTCTTCCTATAATTTAAGCATAATTAGTAAACATAAATAAATAGAGATCTCCTTGACTAGTATTGTTTGAATTTTTGAAACATGCGTTATGACATATGCAAAAATATTTATGAATCAGTTATTAATCAAACATTTCCTGGCAGGAAAAAATATATTGTAACCTATTACAAAGCAATAGAATATAATCTGTGATATAGATATATATTTAAAATGGTTAAGAGTAAAACATCAAAAACAACTTCCAAAGCAACATTGCCTAAGGGCGAACCATCTGCATTACTTTTTGAAGAATTTCAAGGGACTGATCCCGACAGCTTGATATTTCCAGAATGGAATGATTTAGAATTGAACTCAGAAAAATGGGAACATCCAAAAGCACCTCCCATAAAGCAGGAAGTTGTCGAGATGAAAAAAGTAACCACACATAATACTTTGTAGCAACTACTTAATCTAATGTTTATAATTTTTATATTCGCAAAAGTCTTTGGATGAGAGTCTACTTGGAGCTACCCAACCGAAAATTATTCTACCACCACCTCCATTACCTTTTCGAGATCCGCAAAGTTATACATTACCTTCAAGTTTGACTGTTTACAAGTGGAAGAGACCTGAAGCTTTATTTCCTGGCGTAACCAATTTTATTCATTTCAATAACTGAACTTAGTACTTAGTTGAAATATTTACAGAAAAAAGTGGTTATTTATAGAGAATCTCCACTAGGGCTTTACTCCAACTTCATGAATGGCAATACTCACGTCTTTTTATCACAATTCATGCGTTCTTTTGTCGCCACAATAGGCATTTTAGAGTATTTAGGACAAACTGCACCATGGGAGATAGAAGGTGTAAGCGCGTCTTATACACCCAATACTATTGAAGAACCATGGCGAGCATGGCATCACATTTATTCTGGATGCAAAGCTGGAAAGGGCCAGAAGCATAAACCGGTTGTAAATGAGATTGGTAAACATATTGCTGTTTTATTTACAGAATTTTAATACATTTCGTGGATAGGTAAATATTTCCTAAGAATTTATTGGATGGGAGCTTGGCGTCGAATAATTGTAGATGACTTTATCCCAGTGGATTCCGAGAATCGTATTCTACTTCCTCAGTTATCTAATGCCATAGCAAGTACAGGTAGTGAGCCACCAGTTTCAAAGAAATCTCTAAAGAAAGAACCAAAGAAGAGTATGAGTGATCAGCAAGATGAGGATGTAATAGAACTATGGCCATTCTTACTCTGCAAAGGCCTTCTGAAAATAGGGAATTTGACATGGTCTAGTCACAAAGAGACATATGACATAAATTTGGTCCATAATCTCACTGGATGGTTATGCCAAAAACTAAATACACTTAGTAAGAGTTATTAATGTGCATTTTCTTAGGTTATATAAATGTAATTTTGCATAGATCTTGATTCTAATGAAATTTGGGATATTTGCACCACGTATGCTCCTCATTATAGCTGGCCGGAAGATAAAGAGTGCGCTGGAACAGGGGCAAACTCAGAAAGAAGCAGTAAAAGCAAAAAAACTAAAGGCGACAAGAGCGAGAAGGAAAAACCTCCCTCTAAACCTTCAGTAGAGAGTGATCTTGCTCCATTTTGTATTGTTGCGAAAGTTATCGACACGAGATCGTTAAGTAATGAATCTGATTATGAAGATACACTTATGCAATTTGCACCGTGTTGGAGTCATTTATTTTTAATTAGTCAAATTCGTAACGTACCTCTTGAAAAACCTGAATTTAAACCAAGTATATTATAGTTAAAACAAGCAAGGAAGTATAGTATATAAGAAAATACTTTTAGAACTGGAATTATGGAAACGTTTTCGATGGCTTGACTGGGCCCGTGGGCGTGGAATTTATACCGAAGAAGAAAGCAGTCTGAAATTTTTACAAATCGTAGATTTCTTCAAAGATCTTGAAGTTGAGGCATCTCTAAGCAGTTGCACATTTAATGTTGTTACGACGGAAAATTATAGTGAACAGAAAGAAGAAAACGAAGAATTGTGTAGCAACGTCAGTAAAGAAATTTATTCTTCAAATGAAGAAACCAAAGATTATTTTCAAACATCCTGCATTAAAATATCTAATGCCAGTCCATCATTTCAATCCGTTCCTTCGAAGCAAAACCGTACAGGAACTCCTCTGCTAACATACGATATTCCAGACGATCCTACCATATGGGTGGAGTTCAATGATTTTGGACGATTTATTAACAATCTGTACATCTATTTTAAACCAAAATTAATGCAATCTTGTGTAACTATTACTGACGTGCGTGCAAAAATTGCACCGCAAAACCCCACAAAAGATGCAAAATCTGCAAAAGACCACAACACTAAAATTACCAAAAGAATCCTTTGGCCATACCATCTTAAGGAGAGTATGAATCAGCCAATATATTTGTTTTTTGATACATTAGACCCCAAGATATTACTAATATCCCTTTGCCATGCAGGAAATCGGGCAATTTTAGAACAAAAATGTTTAGTTGTGCATTGTGATTTGACCAGCCTTTGGCAAAAAAAAGTTAACTTCAAAAATCGATGCGATATGCGTTCGCAAGCTAATCTGGTACTTGAAAACTATAATTGGCAGACTGAAGTATTCACCGACTTTATTCTTGGTATGAAAACAATAGGCAATACATGTGCAATGATAACATTGCCGGCAGGTAGACAGGTGATGCGCCTCTGGTTGACTAGTAAATCATCCTACAACGTGACGATTCTAAGTGATGCGAATATTGAAGTTGGGGCAGACGAATATATTCTGCATGTAATGCAATCTGAAAGTGTGCGTTTGTTACACTTTTGCCTAGAATTTGGAACAAGCTTTGGTAATCTGGTACAAAACTATGGGACCTCAAATTATTTGGATTCACTAGTAGCTTTCTTCAACAGTTGCACACCTACGGGTGCATCTATAAAAGAATCTACAATCTTACGGGACAGATTAATTGAAGTGTTGGCTGGATTACTTAGGGATAAATATGAAGCATGTGGAGAGGCGCTGTTTTGTCTAAGAGTGTTGTTTCTAGTACCAACTTTGGGAAGAGGCCAATGCCCACCTATTCAGAAAACTTCAGCAAAGAAAAAAGCACTGCCTCCCATTAAAATACAAGCACCTCCAGATTGGAGTGATAATGAGTGTCTGAGCACCGAATCAACAAAGTCCACAGAAGTTGTTGATGATATCAATATTGAAAAGATTCGTGAGCACTCAGCATGTATAATTCAAGCTTTCTTTAAAATGATATATGTGAAAAAACTAAAAGAGTATCATAGTGACTCCCATCCACTCTTCCCAAAAGTTTTGGAAATTTTGAAGAGAATATATAAGGATTTGTTTAATGTAAAAAATCGGATGGATTTATTTCCTGCTATTTTCCGAGGGATACTTATAAAACCCGAGCCGGATGATGTCCTCCACTTACTCCTTCCAAAATATGCATGGCAAAACGATATCAAATCTGTTGTCAACAATCAACCACTACAAGGAACATTTCTTGTACCAAGTAGTACATTATCCAATCAATGGATACTTTTATGTAGATATATTTTCTATGTAAATTCTCCTCATGAAGAAATAATCAAAGCAATTTTGTTTAGCAATTTGGCATTTTATGCACTTAGGGTGATTAATAATGATGATTTGAAAGAAACGTTCCGCCAAGCTAGTTCAGTGTGCGTTGATAAGTATATCTGCAATTCCAATGGATATACTATTTTAGGATATGGTTGGATTTCAGAAAGAAACCCCGAAACTATCAAATATAAGTTGGATTTAATTACAATAAAACGCTCAGACCGTTACTCTTTGAATATTGTAGATTCCGAAATATCTAAACCCGCGCTGTGTGATATTTTTCATTACAATAAAAAAGGATTAATTGGAAGATGTCTGCTAGGTATTGAAAACGACCTGTCGCTCACAGTTCGATTTAGATGTAGTTACGACCGAGTGTTGGTAAACTTAAAATGTCTTGATAAAAATGGCAAAGTAATTCAAGAAGTCAGTGGAAAAGGTAAAATTATATTACCAGTCCTTAATCTGAAATATACCAAAGAAGAACCTAAAAGTGCATCTAAAATTGAACAGTTCAAATACAGTAAGAGAAGTTTAACTTCTATTTCTTCAAAACCATCGAGTCAAAGCAAAAGGAAATCTGGAAGCGCAATAGAAAGGATTAGTCGTACAGAGTCAATCACGTCAACAAGCAGTGTACTACCAAAAAGTAAATTATCTTTAAAAATTGATACCAAGTGCATTTATATACTTGAAGCTCATGTTTTACATAATTCATGGCCATTAACAAAAGATGAGTGGAAGGAATCAGATAAACTCAAGAAGAGAAATTATATTAAAAGCACTTCATCATCCAAAACTTCAATGAAAAAGTTAAGTGGAGTATTAAATTCTAAAGATTATGATATATTACCGGATCCTAAATGGTCATTGCAATTAATGTACAATTGTGACAATTCAGTGCAACTTAACTTTGATCAATCTAGACTACAAGAAATACGTAAAACAAAATTAAAGTGGTTCGAAGGAAATTCAGAGAGATATGATAAAGCAAAAAAGTTGCGAGCAGACTTTTTGGAGATGAGACAATCAGAAAAATTGGAAGTAAGCTATTATAATGCCCTTGCAGAATTAACAAATGACCTGCCTTTGGAGGAAACTACTTCCGGTACCTTCTCTAACTTTGAAAGTCAACTTGATGACATGCTTTCGGAATGTAGCCGTACTTACGTACATCCGGATAATTCTACCGCATCACATTTAGACTACACATCATATGCTTATCCATCTACAACAGTTGAGTCGGATACAATGGCCTTAGATGAGGATGCTACAAGTTATTCCTTTCAAAAAACAATGCCTATCGGCTATAAGTGTTTTGAGTTGTTGGAAGAAACATATGAAGGGTATTTTTATTCCGTACTTTCACTGATAATGTGTTTCTATTAAAAATGTTTAAGTGTTTTGAAGAAACCAGGTGATATTGAGCGGGAGTCAATTAAAATTGATAAATCTATTGAAGATTTTAATATTTATCATAAAAGATACGTAGAGAACATGCTGGAATATAGAAAAAAATCATTAATGACAAGTCAGAAATTGCAAAATTGGTTTGATGGTAAAAGGTAGTATACTCAAGTAATTTGTACTTTAAGTAAATTTTTGTAGGAATTCGGTCCCAATCAAAATCATTACTACAGCATACTTACAACCTGCGAGCATCATTTCTCAAACTGCTAACTCCAGAAAAAGAAAATGCAACGGGTGATACGAAGGGCAAGAAGCCAAAAACTGGATCACCAAGTTCAATAAGTACCAAAAAATAACTACAACAAATGGGTTCACTGAACTTTACTTTAACATCTACTGAATTAACAAATGTGCTTCTAATACTTTGCACATAATACGAAAAAGCCTGTTTTTCTAATAAATACAACATTTTAAATCCGTAGTTAGATGCAGTTTAAAGATCTATTTTGGTATGTTATGTTTTGTACATTTATTTAATAATCATAATTATTGTCTTCATGTTATTAAAATGCACTTGACCATATACAGTTAATTACAACAACAAATTGCACTATAAAGGCATTGTCACTTCATGCATCTACCGAGTACAGAAATTAATATTCTACACGAAGCCTGCATATACCGTACTTTGTATAGCATTATTATGTGTAATGATGCAATCGATTAATATAGATTTTGTTGCTTTTGACATAAATTTGATCCAGGCGCACATTTTATCAACTAACGTAATATATGCAAAGCGTAATTTATAAAATTCCAAGGTAATAAAAATTTCATCATTATTCATACATAAACTACTATTCCATTTGCTTAATTTTAATTATCTATATACTTTATATTATATTTGTTAATCACCAGTGTTGATACGTTTATGTTACCATTTCGCGATCACAGGAGTATATATATGAAGATTTACAAAATTTATGAAAATTATATACGGCTGTAAGACAATATTGCGGACATAATCGCTGTGTTGGTCTTAATGCGCTTTGTTATAACAACTATTTATTATGAAATGGCACAATTAATCAGTTATAATAAGAAAACACATTATGGTATAGCGTAAATTAACAAAAACGAAGATGTAAAAACGGCAGTTGTAAACTAAGTAGAAATTGTGATGGTAACGCGTTCCATACATGTACCAATTTGGACTTTACCGGTTAAAATATTAGATAACATCGAGAAAAACTAATAAACATGCGTTTTACAAATCAAATTGTTTCTGGTTGTCATTTGAAAGATATCATAATAAGATTGCAACTATTCGTTTGAACACAAATAAGAACACACAAAATATTAATTGATATATGAGCTACGTGGTTTCTCTTGCATCGCCATATCCTTATATTCTATTGTAGGAATCCTCCCTGAAATAGAAGCAAGAAATCCCAATCAATAATGTCATGACTAACTTCAAATGATAAACTATTAAAACTTACGTCTTATTAAATCCGAGCATTGCGTTAGTATTCCATACGGATTAATTATGGTAGTTGTACAAGATTATAAGCATATCAGTCTAATAATTCCCTTAATGAATTAATTAGTATACATTACGTTAGTTGCTATTTACAATGAGTACTTAACTTCCAACTTGTTCGTATATACACAAGATATGATTTTCTCTCATCCGATCCTCATTGCTCATTCATCACTATACGCTAAATTGCTTTTGGTAGATGTTTGCAGCAATACATTAATTGGCAAATTGGCATTATAGTATATTGTATATATACAACTTGTTAACATTAAATGGACAATCAACAATAAACTTCTGAGGCAACAAGTGCTGACTGATTCAATCCGCAAGCCTATCTGCTTAAATTGTTAGTCAAAGCAGCAATAACGTGACGAAACCAAAGGAAATGAAAAGCAAGTCAATGCGACTTGCAACAGTCGCTTCGGACGAGGAAGGTTTCGGATGGATTATGTTCACTGGAGGAGGGGGGATGATTTCGTCGAATTGATCGGAATCAGTGAATATTAATGAGGACGGAATCCAACTGTGTCTATCCATTAATAGTAAGCAGCAAACAGATGATGAGGAAACAATTACTGTTAGCAAGGATGTAAATGCCTTGGTACTCACCGGTAGCAAGCCTTCACATTCACCCCGGACATGGCAACACTGCCCATGTCCAATAAATTCGAATTCTGCAATTCAAAGCCATGGATACATCCTCGGAAGTTCTCAGTAAACCGGTCGCTAGTCACATCCCTGTTGTTAGGAGTACCACCTATAATAAACACAGTTTATACATATATATTTTTCAATGCTGCCTCCAAATTCGAATTAGTAAGTACCTAGGTAAATATTGCCAGAGCAGTTCATCTCATTTGTTAAGCCTTGTGCCTCTCCCACCTCAACAAAATCGTTATCCACTTCGATAGATCCATTACGACCACGTCTCTTCAAAATAACTTTATGGCGAGATCCGTCGTCAATACGGACTTTTTCATTACGGATTATTGCTGGTCCCATTCCCAAATCATAACTAAACTCCAAGTAACCATTGACAACTAAAATACACAACGTATTAAAATGCAATTTTTGCATAAATATGTTCGATGATATCTTACGTGCTAAGGCAATGTAATCTCCTGGCTTCTCAAATTGTCGCTGTCCCTGCCAAAAAATCAAACCATTGCTTGAATTCGTCGACAGTTCCAATGCAATAATTTCGTCGTCGTCGTCATTCGTGTGCTTCAACATATTCTTATTAAATTCAATATATCCATGACCATTGAAGTTGGCATCATTTCTGATTGTAGCTGGCAACTCGCAATTAGTACCAGTGTATCCCATTGGACAGTTGCAGAAATATTGATGAGATGTACCATGGCAAGTGCCATGGTTCTGGCATGGTCTTAAGTAGTCACATTGGTTTGGTAGAATTTCACAGTTTTCACCAGTGTATCCGTTAATGCAAGAACACTTATATTCTACCGGAGATAACGGGTAACATTGTCCGTCGTTTCTGCAAGGATTGCTTGTGCAACCAGTTCGTCTAGAATCAAATCTTTGCACATCACCATATCTCGGAGAAATGTCGTTTCCATTATTAAAATCATCAGCGGAACTACAATCTTGCACGTTAGAAGCATCTTTCGCGGAGTGAATTGGGTGAATATCTAAGCTAGATACACTGATTTCAGTGATACATCCATTAAATCCATCCTTAACTTCAATGCCGCTGTTAAGTCTAATCTTTTCCGCATCATAACCACCGATGTACAATGGAGTTCTAAGTTGAAGTGCCCTATGAATACCAGTTGACTTGCCAATTACTACGTTATCCCCATTAACAATTAATCGTCCGTCATTTACAGAACGGCTTGCTGTTATAATCACCCACGTGTTGGGTTTGAGTTCACTTTCACTTCGAATAACGACAGGTCCTGTAAAAATTCATGAAATATAAGCCAAAATCCCGTAAATAAACAATTAATATTTTCTCTCGTACCATTATAGTTTTCGTCTGCAGCTATATAACGATATTAAATGTTGTTAGTAGTTGTTATAATATTGTAAAATACTTCCTACTCACCATTGCCAACATCAAATCGGAATTCTAAATGCCTGTCCTTGACCGCCAAGCTAAGAAAATCTCCATCTCCTTCCTCGGTTTCACCGCAATAAGCAATCAATCCATCGCCGACGTCGCGAGGTTTAATTTTCATCGAAATTTTTAATCTTCTCACTTGATTAGGCGTGGGATATGCAATATAAGCATTCTTTGAAAATGCAGGTTCAATGATTTCGATTGTTCGTTCGCAATTTCTACCTACACGACCGATTGGACATTTGCACATGTAACTATCATCAGTCTCTATGCAAGTACCGACTCCGCAGGTATCTAAAACACGTAGTACAATATGTACAATACGATATATAGAAGTTATTCTCGAATAAACTTACGAGCACTGCATGATTCAACTCCAACTTTATTGCAGGTTGGGCCGCTAATGCCCGTGGGACAAATGCAAGTAAATCCTTCTCTAGTCAAAGCTTCCTGACAGACACCACGATTTTCACAGGGATTTTCAGAGCAGGTTTCACAGTTAGTAATTCCCTTCTTTTGTAGTGCTTCCTTTGTGATATCAACAATAGCATGCCCATTCTTGAAGGCGGCGATACATCCGACCATACCCTTGTTGCTTCCAACTAATGGTGAGATTTGACTGAAGCTGGGAACACCTCCCAAGTACAGTGGTTCGCTCAATGTCAATGAAGAGTATTTACTACTAGCAAGTCCTGTGAATGGTCCTTCGCTATCAACGTACATTGTTACCTTTCTTCTCATACGAATGACCTTGATGGTGTGCCATTCGTGCATTGTCAATGGGCGTTCATTGACAACAGTAGTAGTAGAATTCTGCCCCATGTTGTATTTAAATTCGGGGATGCCATTGCGAAGAGCGAGAGAAATAAAGTCGCCATCACTAGCGTTACGCTTATTTCCATTATAAAGAATTAAACCATCATGATCCTCGGGTTTGAATGAAATTTCCAAAGTGAATTGAAGGAAGGAATCTGGAAGTGGTGTCAATTCTATAAAACTATTGGGCGCCTGAGTAAAATAAGGCACAATGCCTTCAATAACAAGAATGTTCTTAGCTTGAAGAGTCTTGTGAGGGTTTGAAGAAGTGCAGATATAAGTGCCTGCATCATTTCCACCAACATTTCTCAACTGAATAGATTTCTGCAATATAACAAAATTAAATATTATCCATCTGCCTGAACAACTGGTCTTACGCTGTGGGTATCCATGCCTTTGGGTAATGTACCCTTTTCTTTAGTCCAAGTGTAGGTTACAGGCGTGTCAAGCTGGGTTTTACAATCAAGAATGATGGTAGATCCTTCAACAGCTGTGGTAATAGTCATTTTGTCATGGGAATCATCACCGAAAACATCAATAAAATGATCCTTGTGGTAAAATCCTTCATATCCCCTGGCTTCACATCTATACACTCCATTATTTTCTGGTCTAATCGATTGGAATATCAGATGCCCTCCGTTGATCTTTACATTGTCTGCCTTACGTCCGTTAAGTTTCGTCCAACTAACTATGACACCAGGTTCGTTAGATCTACAGTGAACTTCAACATTGTCGCCCATTCGTGGGGTGGGATTTGAGGCATGAATGTCCAATTCACCTTTCTGGGGCCTCTCGGTATTTTTCCTTACTAACAAGAAAACATTTTAATATAATAAAAAATAAAAATATGAAAACATTGCTTATTTTCCAACGTAACAAAAGCAACACGCACACATACAGATAATATATATTTAAATTAAAAGTAAACACACCCCGGTTATTCTCCATGCATATACACGGGCATTTAACTAGTGGCCATGCTAATAATAAGTAACCAAAATATAGTAACCAAATAAATAAACCAGAAATTCAACAAAAACCAACATAGAACGTACCATGGACGCGTAGAGATACAAATTCTTTAGGAGAACCTGGTGTGGTAGATTCACAATAGTAATCACCACTATCATTGGGATTGGCGTTAAAGATCTTCAGCACCTCTCCGTATGTACCACTTTGCCTATGATTGGCTGGCAAATCGCCATTATATTTGGACCAATAGATTTGAGGATTTGCGTTATTAAATCTGCCAAGATCACAAGTTAAGGTGACGGTATCTCCAGCTTGCGCATTGTGCTCCCTGTTGGTGCTTGGTGGTTGCAATACATCTTCTGCACAAATTTACCAATAAATTTAGGCATTTGAAAGAAATACATATTTGTTAAACTAGATTACCTTGCACAATAACTTCTGCGACTGCATCAGCTTCACCAACATCGTTTACAGCACGGCACCTGTAGGTACCAGCATCGCTCAATTGGATGCCGCTGAAGTGAAGCAGTCCATCACGAACGTAAACATTATTGGATAATGCCCTGTTATGTCCAGCCCAAGTAATGTTAATTGGTTGATGGCCAGTCGCGCTGCATTCAATACTAGCGTCTGCACCAGGTCTTACAATTTGCTTAGAAGGATGCAATCTAATTCGCGGGATTGCTACAAGACAAACCGTCAAGAGATTTAGTAATGTTAAACATCATAGTATTAATCAAAACATCAAAATATGTAGATGGAGGATGACTTAATGGGCGCTGCGTCTATATCTAGGTCATAAATGAGTGTCTACCCAATGTTTCGCTTTACCTCTCAACGCACATAATTCTTCTTCGGCTAATAATGCAAGTACAAACAAACAAACAAAGTTCATTTCATTACATTGGCAAATTGATGTGCGACACAAAATAGTAAGCTTTGTGCACTACTACTAAGTGATATAGGAGGATAAAAATGTGTACTTACTCAAAACTTTCAAATTGGCAACTACCCGAAAAATGGTCTTGTTCGTGATTGTTGAGCGTCCCAAACAATTGTACTCGCCAGCATCCGATGGCTGTACATTATCCACGATTAAAGTGCCATTTTGAATGTAAAAGTTGGGAGACAAAGGTTTGCCACCGTCACGGATCCAAGTTGTGTGAATCGGTTCACCTTCTAAAAGGATACGTCCGAAAATCAATGAATGTTTTTACGCGCTTTCGGGACGACTATTTACCATTATTGTCAATGTTACATCTCAGCTCTGCGCGATTTCCTGCAGGTACGGTAAATGTATGATTCTGAATTGGTATTGGCAGTTCATTATTTTTAAAATCACCGGAACCGCCTGCATCTTCACCTACATATTATATTAAACGCGTCTTAGTACAAACAAGATTACTTACATCGTTATTGTTAACAAATAACTCCCAATCATCTTTTTACTATATAACATGCTAATTAATTAATGACTGATCCTAAAATTGAATTAGTAATCCTTCCACAATTCTCAGTCATTAACGTTAATGGTGCAAGTGAAGCATGTGTGGGAAGCTACTGTTCAAAGCTTAAGCACTCAATTAAGGGATAAAATTGGTGCATGTGCATTTTTACATAGTAAACAGTATTAGAAATAAACGGTGGGTATTTGAGAGGATGTGCGGATGTCATGAATGCATACAGGTCTTCACTCACCTTTGTTTTGTGTTCGATTACCTAAATGTCCCCGAGTTAGTAGGAAAATCAGGAAAACCCATTATGTAATATTAAGTCAAAATCACTCATCAATATAAATTACTAACTATGAACTGTACATTATTAAAATATAATCTATGAAAAGCTCAATGTAAATGATGTAAAGCAAAACCCTCACCGGTAATATCACCACGAGATGGATAATCATTGTTGACCACCAATTCAATTCTCTCTTCGGTCTCGCCAGCATCGCTCTTGCCCACGCAAATGTAGTAACCTTCATCATCCTCAGTAACCTTTGTTATTTCCTTAACAGCATAATTTGTTCTAACTGAATGGGGAGACCCGTAGGCTTGTTGTCTACGTGTATGTTCCCTCCATTCCACGCTTGGTTGTGGATTTCCGTGGCCAGAGCATTCCAAGTGAACGTATTCTCCCCGTTGTACTCGCAAGGTTCTTTCAGAAGGCATAATTCTTACAGTAGGTGGTTCACGAACCACAAGTGTAGCAATTTCTGAGACGCGCCCAGCTTCATTTACGGCATCGCATTGGTATTCGCCAGCGTCCTCCATTTCGATATGTGGAATGCTTAAAAATAACACAATAACCATGATATCATTATCAAAGATAACGCATAAGACAGCAGACAGTATCCATTAAGAAGTAAGTATAAACCAGAAATTAAAAATATAACAAGCCCTGCTTTTACCGACGAGGGTAGCATTTTGTAAATGTTATTTATAACGGTAACGGTTGTCACATATGCAATGAAATATGAATGTCATTTTCACCTACCTTATGACACCTCTCGACGTGGATGCTTTATGAGAAATTGGCTGCTTGTCCACTCGTGACCAACTCAATTCGGGCATTGGATCACCAGCAGTTATTCTGCATTGCATCATGACTCTATCACCAGTAGAAACAACCTGAGAGGCATTCGGATAAATGGTAATACTAGGTGGAATCCGTCGGTCCACCTCAATAATTACACTGGCCTGTGCAAAACCTAATCCATTTTCAGCTAAGCAAGAATAAATTCCCCGATCGGTGATTTGAACGTTCCTCAGACGTAAAACAGGATCTGATGGATTTACGTAAGCTGGTAACGGTTCATTGACTTTAATCCACTTTATGGTAGGTGTAGGAGAGCCCGTAACTTCGCAAGGAATTTCAATGGTAGAACCTTGATTTATTCTCTCATTACTTTGAGCAACCTTTGCGGTAGGGGCAAAAGATGTACTGCGGTGGACAACGGTAATATTTGCGTAAGCACGTCCAATAGCTCCATATTCATTCATGGCATTACAGATGTAAACACCAGAATCTTCTGGTTGTGGATTCATTACAATCAGTACGCCATCTTCATCACGATGATTGTAAGGAATTTGGCCGCGATCCTTAGTCCAAGTAATTCCTCCTCTAGTGGCACCTCCGGCTTCACAATGTAAGGTAAATGTTTCCCCCGCACTACCATAGTACGAGTTAGGTGTGATTATTGGCTGAATAAATGTTTCGGTACCACTCTTTACGCGGATCATTGTTCTCATGGAATGTGTACCCAAGTGATTCGTAGCAAGGCATTCGTATTCGCCCTGATCATACTTCATAGCACGGTCAATACGGAAAATTCCATTGTGAAATGTGTGCTATTAAATTATGGAAATAATATGTAACCCAATGCTAATAAGTAAATTTAACTTTGATTTGTTTTACCGGACTAAGGCGATCTCTGGTAACTTTGATCCATTCCAGTGTTGGTTCAGGATTGCCAGTGCCGCTGCAACGAATTTCAATCGGTTCGCCTTCGGTAATGTTCAGCTCGGTTGGATAGACAATAGCTTGAGGCGATGTTGGTTCGTTGCCTAAACAGAAAAAAAAAACATTAAGCAGTTCATGGAATTAAATATATGATATGCATTAACAAAAATGATTAGTGTTACCTGGGACATCTATTAAACTCTTCTCGAAAGCTAGTTAGTAAAAATCGTTAATCATTTCACAATTAAACGGCAAAATGTACTCACGTCCGACAACCAAGTTAACTCTCTCCTCCACTATGGAAACTCCATCTTCAGCTTGGCAAATGTAAGTACCAGAATCACTAACTTGCAGATCAGTAATGATCAAACGTCCACGTCTGTCATCAATTGCTCTGTTAGGCAGATTTCCATGCGCACGGCTCCAGTTCAATCTCACATCCTACAGCAAACGTATGAATAAATAATTTTACACCTTATATTCATGTCATTAATGAAGCACAAATAGCTCACATTGTTTACTGTGGATCGGGCAGAGCAAGTGTAAGTGACTGACTGGCCCACTTCCTGGATTACTAATGATGGTTGACTAATCTGTACAGTTATTGTAGGGGTATTTGGATTTATGACAACTGGTGGTCTCTCCGCAAGACTTTCTGTAAGTACTTCGATTGTTAAAAATAAAAGAGTTATAAACTGTGGATCTTACGATAATGTTCGCACTGTCGCCCTCCAAATCCTTCACGGCATTCGCACACAACACTTGCCGATTCATAGTCGTAGTGGCATGAGCGTTCGTTGTCGTTGCAAGGACACTTGTTGCATGACCCTAGAGGACCAGAGCCCAAGTCGTTAAACTCTCTGTAATATCCCAAGGCGCAGGATTCGCATGAAGTTCCGGCATAATGCTATAATATAAAATAAATTTAATTCAAGAATGTCAAAAGTTATGTTAAATGAAACTTACACGTGGACAACTGCAAACTTCCACATTCGTTGCCCTTGCTTGTCCGGTATTTTGATCGAATGTGGTATCTATTGTAACATCGCTTATGAAGGAGCTAGCGGTATCTGAAGATAAATGAGCGCGAATAAGAATCGAATTTACATTCGCCAGAACTTTCAGAATGTCTTCTCTAGACGCTGGCCTTGGAGCAGAACGATGATCTAAACGTTGCCAATTTGCACTTGGGCTCAAGGTTACAGATATTTTCTGTAAAACATTTACAACATTACAATATTTTATACATAGTAGGTCCACTATTACTTACATTTGCAAAGTTGGGTTGCAATGGTTGTGGGTTGGTCCAAAAAATTCCAATTCCGTGTCCATTAATGATGACATCCTGATCTCTAATGTAGGACGCGTCTGGACGTTGGGTATATCTTTGGATGAATTCTAATTTACCACCGTACGAAGTGATCTTAGATCCAGTAAATTGCCTAGGTAAAGACCAATACAACCTTTGATTCATGCTTGGTCTAAAGGTGTATCCAATTTCATTGGATTGGATGTTCAATTCGAAAGAGTTGGATATGCGTTCAGTCTGGCCACTAAACAACAACAAGCAACAGTGTAAAAAAAAAAAATAGATTTAGTGTGGTTTCAGTAACTTACGGATCAGTTAAAGTAAAACCATGACTGTCATCATCTAAAATTTGACTGGGTATTTGGGTAATGTACAAGTTGCTTTCGCGACATTCAGCTGCAACTCCAGAACAGAAGCAAGATTGGCACCCCTCAGGAATGGAGCTGTTTAGGCCGAAGGTACCTTCCCTGCACCTATCGCAGTTATCACCCTCCACATTCGTCTTACACTGACACACGCCTCCAAAGCAATCATTGGAAATAGATCCAGCTGGGTCACATCTGCACGTGGACGGATTTTGATGTCCCGACCCCCCAACATATCTGCATGAAATTCTATTGGATGGATCACCCTCGTAACCTGCTAAGCAAACATCGCAATTTGGTCCTGTTGTCGAATCCCTGCAGTTGTAGCACTCGCCAGTTTCTGGATCGCATTCATTTGACAAACCGTTGCACTGGCACAATTCGCATGTGCCCAAATATATACCGCCGATGGCTCTGGTATATCCGACATCACAGTCTTCACAAGACAATCCCTTGTATCCAGTTGGGCAATAACATTGCTCCACTGGGTTAGCTTTCTCTCTGCCAGTATTCCTCTCATCAGCAATATCCAAAGTAACTGACTGCAACGCTGCCTCGCGGGTACTTGTAGTATAAGTAGCTTTGATTAAAATGGCTTCTACGTCGGCTAATGCCATCATCAGATGTTCACGATCAATTTTCTGTCCATCAGAACGTTGCCAGTATTGCTCCAAAAGTGGGACAGTTAAGATCTGGACAGTATTTGGCGGTGGTTGTTCTCTAGCAAAATAAGTTAAGGTGATATGGTTGGAACTAATTAGTTCAACATCTGGTGCATTATTCTTGGAGCTGAGACCACCAGGAGTTGGAACGTATCTAAGACTGTATTTGAGATCTCCACCATATGAACTGATTTTGTTACCCAAGAACCTTGGCGGTAAAGACCAATAGTAGACATCAGGACGTCTAAAGTTGTTGTAGGTGATTTCACGAGCATTGATATCTAGGATAATTCCGTCGTCAATCTGAGTGTTAATGTGGTTTAACTCAACAAGTTTGAAATCTTGTTTAGATCGCGTAAATGCGACATTGATGCTATCCCTATACCAATTGGAACTAATGCACTGCTCAGTAATGCCCATACAGAAGCAGGAAATGCAGCCGAATTGATTTTCGCTCGAAAGATGGAATGTGTTGTTCTTGCAAGTGTTACAATTTGGTCCCATGGTGTTGATCTAATAAATATTATTGCGCATCATTACGGGAAAACCAATTTTAGAATAAATAAAAGATTAACTTACAAAATATCATTTGCGTTAGCATTTGGAAAAGGCAAGTAATTTGTTAAATAAGAGTTTATATATCAGCAATAAAACTAAATTACCTTGCATTGACATTGCCCATATGCGTCCTGGCCGGTCGAACCTTCAGCACTGCAGCGACTAGTAGCTGGTTTGCAATAGTCACCAGGAACAAGAGGATTGCCGATATAACCATGCGCGCACTGTTCACATCTACGACCCCTGTAACCCTGTGGACAATTGCATGTTACCTCCCCATCGGTGCCTAAAGCACATGTTGAGGCAAATCTGTTAAAATAAATGTGTTACGAACGTATTTTATCAAAAGTTCGATCATATTACTGATTTAGAGAATTCGTAAGTGGGCAAGGGCAAACTTGACATTGAATTCCTCTTGATGGATCACCGTAATACCCAGATGGACATGTCTCAACTTCTTTATAACATTGTCCCAACCATGGACCATTACGATGGCGAGAGTAACCCGAATCACAAGTCTAAACATAATGTTATTTAGTGAAAATTAATATTCTGGAAGTGATAAAACTTACTTCACAAGAAAGTCCACTGTGTCCAGTTGGGCAAACGCATTCCTCAACAAATGTAGCGTTACCAAGTCCAGTATTACGAATACCAGCAGAGTCCATTTCAATATTGCTGATAGTGGTGTCCAAATGACCTTCGATATATTGCAGTTTAATAAGTATATTCTCAACCGATGCTAATGACATCATAATTTCTTCACGGGTAGCAAGTGATTCTGGTCTACCTTCTAATCTCTTAACCCATTCGCCAAAGAAGAACCGCACTGTTACCTCTTCCTTAACCCCTGATTGATACTGTTCTCCAATGTACAATAATGTGTATCCGTTACCGAACAAGATAACATTAGGAGCATTGATAGATCTGCCTTGACCTTCGTATTGGACGTGATATTTAAGATACCCGCCATAACTCTTCAACTGGTTACCATGGTAGTTTTCTGGTAGGGCAAAGTATGGAATAACATTAGGCTGCAACAATTCACCTCGTGGAAGTTGAGCATGAACTCCATTCAAACCAATGACAGGTGAAAGACGGGGTTCGGCACCTTTGTAGATGGGTTCATCACGGACATCAACCACACCAGAATTAGGGTCAATTCGCACACCCAACGCCTTATGTGAATCAAACGGTGGAGGAAGGTGATAAGTGAACAAGTTTGCCGATGTACATTCGCTAGTAGCACCAAAACAGAAACATGAAATGCATTCGCTAGGATTTCGTGCTTCCGAATTAAAGAAGCCCTTAGGGCAGACGCCAGTCGGCGGATTGACGACTAGAATTGTATCAGGCACAGCCAAAATAGACCCCTTGATGTTCAAGCCTTCACAAGAATAAGCTCCTTGATCGGACTCTTGGATATCACGACAAATCAAAGTACCAACGCCGTTGACGCTAGTAGTGCGGCATTTTTCGGGAATATGTCCCCAGTTCAAACGCCAAATGATCTCTGGTACTGGGATACCTACAGCGGTGCAAGTAATTTGGAAAGTTTGACCAATTTCAAGATGCATCATTGGCGGGGGTGGACGCATAATATTAACAGGCATACAACCGATTTCGTCACTTCCATCATTACAATCGTTATTCAGATCGCAGTGGAAAGACTTAGGAATACACTGATTTCCAGATTTGCAAGCATACTGAACTGGACTGCATGCGTCTCCAGGAATCTTCTCGCCACAATTGACTTCATCACCGTTGTCCCCGCAGTCATCCTCGGAATCGCATACCCATGTTTTAAGAATACAACGTTTGTTCGGACAACGGAATTCGTTCGGTTCGCAGCCATGTGGATCTTGAAAAGTATGAATTACAATTGAATCCTAGACTTAGCATTGCAGTCGACTTACTGCATCTGGTCTCGTCGGAACCATCTGAACAGTCTTCGCGACCATTGCACACGAGATGTTTGTCGATGCATTCGCCGTTCGCACAAGTGGCTTGATACAAACCGCAGGCTGTTGTCGGTCGTTGAGTGGGCGCAACATCTAAAGCAAAATTGTAACATCAACATTACGCAATACGCATGTTATTAGCATAAAGGACACATATTGTTTATAACTTCTTGCTGACTATTAGTGAGCCGATAACTTACCCCATTTTTATTAGTATAGCAAGCAAAACAAAAAATATATATTATAGTGTTAAATTTACTCCATCTCGAAATAGCTTTACCTGTTCCATGATACTCTGTATCAATTGGCGGTAAAACACCATACTTAACAAATCCATGTCTCCACGCAGCTTGTGTTAAGAGACAATTCACAGTCACATAACATCAATCATACCAGAAATAATTACACTAGAATATACGTACAGGGGTTGACTTCCAAATGCACTTGCACCTGTGCCCCCGGAGTGTGCGCAGGTATACCAATAGCAGAGCAAATGTACGTTCCGCTGTGGTTACGTTGAATGTTAGGCATCTCCAAACGTCCGTTGACATCCCTAGATCCTGGAGGGAGAGGAAGTCCGTTTCCACGGGTCCAGCGAACCTTGGCGCGCAATGGTCCTTCGTCACGGCATTGGAATACAACCTCGCGACCTACATGAACAACCAAATATTAACAAATGCTTTGCACACATAGTTGCCAAGACCACCATGCAGCCCATGGATCAACCTGTTACACCGTTACCCACTTTATTTATTACACAAAATATGTTATTGATCGCATTCCAATGGAAATTAAACAAATATAATTTTCAAATAATGGTAAAATCTGAATTAAAGTAATCCATGTTCTAGTATCCAGTTGAAATATTATATTGTAATTAAAATGACTTGTGATTGGAAAAGTTATTCCATTAATCTGGTAGAAGTCTAAATAAAAACAGCGCTGTGTTCACAACATCCACAATAAGCAGATTAACCCATAATTATAAAATTAGAAGCCCCTTTGAAATTTTAGGCTAAAGTAATATCAATCATTAAAGTATATAACACTCAATAAATTAATCAAACCCATAGATTGAGAATAAGATGACGACGGTTTAAGTAATGACCTAGTTTTCTGATATGTTTGAGATTTTGTTCATTCCATCAATTAATAATTTTACTCACCAATTTTATAAATGCCTGTTCGATAGTTCAACATAAAAGGGCAAATAAAGATGTAATTAGTAACATGTTTACAAAGTGTACAATGTACGAGGAAACTATCTAGTTCTACTAAACTTTCAGTAATCTGGCAAATATATCTACAAGTTATGATCCTTCACCTCAACCTCTGGTACCTAAATATGGAATGATTTAAATGATAATTTCATAAAATGAAACTTACTTTCTTTAATTTCCTGTTGACTGGGATAGGTTTTTAAGTCAAGGCCATTGGTTTCATCTGCAATTGAAACCATAGTAGAACACAATCTTTTATGCGTATATATTTGAAGTAAATCTTAAGCGCATTAACTATTTTGATAAGTTTAGTGTAAAATTGTCACAGTTATTGCTTGAAACCATTCATTATGGTCCCAATGGTTAAAATATCACCCACACTGTTGTTACACATTGGTCAATAGTTGATGTAAGTCGCATTAATGAGTTATGTATTTGGTACTGCGACTATCTTACTCGGGAATATGCCTGGACAATCAGCCTCGTCGCTACTATCCCAAGGACAATCAACCTTGCCATTGCACACCAAGGATTGATCAATGCACGGCCCATTCTCACAACGAAACTCTTGGTGGCTGCACTTTGTGTCATCGTCGTCTGCGTTGTAATTCATGAATGTATTCAAGTAGTCCATGTGTGGAAAATGATCAATAATAAAAATATAGAAAATATTACAACTTACAGCAATTGTCCTCATCTGATCCATCCGGACAATCTATTCTGGAATCACAATGTTTCGAGTCCGGATAGCAATGACGAGTGTTACGGCATGGTCGATGACCTAGTGGGCAATGATGTGATGGTCTTCCTTCTTCCACTGGTGGTGCTGGTGTGGGGCAGTTGTATTCATCGGATCCATCTCCACATTCCGCACGTCCGTTGCAGTGCAAATAATCCGGGATACAGTGGCCATTACGGCACTCGAACTGGTTAGCACTGCAACCACCTGTTGGCACCGCAGCGCGAAAAACAGAGCTATTAGACATGGATGCTAATACCAAGGGAGTAACACGAGGTGCGATCCACACTCTAGGTATCTAACATCGCAACCAATCCTATTATATCAAATACACGAGTAATAGATCGCTTAGTCTTACTTAACAATAATAAAGAGCTATCATAGTCTGGTATTACAAAACATTGCAAGAATTACTTTACTGTTTACAAGATTACCGTACATCCTAAGAAATTTAATTAAGAATATTCATATTCTAATAAAATAAAACCCCAAGTTTAAAACAGAATCAAAAGGCAATCTATTATTATAGAAATACTAAACATATAGAATAGTGCATAATGTAGTGCAGTCATAAACGTGCAGACAAAATAACAACATGCAGGAAGCCGCTAAGATAAAAACCAAATTAAATCCCGAACGCTATGGAATAGTTGTGATGGTATTGTCCCAATGTTTGGAACCTATTGTAGAGAGAGCGTTAAAGCTTTCCAATTAAATTTTCATTACAAACAAACTGGGATTATTAATAGAATCCAATTTAAAAATGCATTCATGATGCGTGATGAATAGGGCAAGTGCATGAAATTTGATTTGGCGAACAAAAGACATAGAAGTGTTAAAAAAATCAGTGCAAAAACTAAAGTTAAAATTATTTTCCTTTAGTTGAAAGGTGTTGTGAGCAGGTGTAACAAAATGGTTGTAATTTGCGATTTTATAGAGGGTGTAGAGAAGGTATGAATAAAAATCACAGGACGTGCTTCAACACATTGAGGAGGCGGTTTTAAAGTGCAGAAATTTCCTATTTTGGCATTCTAATTTCATATTGTTTTTGTCATTCCTTCTCTTCTAACCATTGCCGTATTTCGTTACGGATGTTACTATATAGAAATAAAGTCTTTCTAATTTACTGTCAAATATTACACATTTATCAACGGCATCTGGCATCTGTAATATACTCTACCTACAACCCCAAAATACAAGTTCCAAATATTCGTAACTCAAATTTCCTATTACCAACCGCATGTCATTATTTCTATTAAATGATTGGGTAAGTTTTCTTCTGGAGTAGTACTTCTCTGTAATAATAGTGTACTAATGTAATTTCGTTTAATAAAGACAAATTCTGTACTTTTCTTTTGGCAGGAATACGAATAGGAAACTTTGTATACGAATATCTGTCGTTCTGATTGCTCGTCAAATATCAGCTCTAGGTATTACACATCAATAGCTAAAATTGAATGAATGTATAATTCAACGATTTAAGAGGTAAAAACACATCGCATATAAGTAAGCTACCAATTGGCTAACCGAGGTGGCAGTTTTGTTCGTCTGAAAAGTCTCGGCAGTCGTAGTAATTGTCGCAGCGTAGATTCGAGGCGACGCACGCCCCGTCCGCACACTGGAACCAGTCGGGATCGGCACACGTCTCTGGCCAAATGGGGCCAGAACACGTTGGCGTTATTTATAGAGAATTTCCAATGTATTCATAATTCAATTCACAAAACTCGGCATTGCGTCAATCACTTTGTTATGTTTAGACGCACTAATTGTGCAGCTATGGGAATGTTAGTGTGTGCTTGATTTGGGGCTTACAAGGTTTACTTACCACAACCCTGCTCGTCGGAATTGTCACTGCAGTCTGGGAAGCCATCGCATATTTTTGATTGGGGCAAACAGGTACCGTCTGAACAACGGTGGCTATTGGGTGGGCATGGTGGCACAGTGGAGACACAATCAAATTCATCCAAACCATTCTGGCAATCTCTCACACCATCGCACTTGCGGTTATCTGGGATGCACTCATCCTCTGCACACTGGAATTCTCCATCTAGACAACCGTCTTCTGCAATACAAGAGTTGCGTATTATTACCAGAAAACACATTAGTAAGACACCCTGAATTAGTAAAGGTAATTAAAAAAAAAAAAAACTCACGACAATCATTTTCATCTGAGCCATCAGGACAATCAGTTCGCCCATCACATTGGTAATTCAGATTGATACAGGTTTTATCATTACATTGGAATTCATCATCGTCGCATTCTATGTGTAAAAAAAATCAAATTAAAAACATAAAAAATGTGCTCAAAACAAGGAAGCAGATACTCTAAATATATTGCAAACATCCCAAATTTTAAAACACTAAGCTAGACCCAATCACCCATGCAAATTCAGTTTGCCTCTGCTCTAGCAGATCAAACAGCTCTACACGTATCATAATGCAACGTACTCGGACTACAAGAACGTTCATCGGAGCCGTCATGACAGTCCGGAAATCCATCACACACCAAGTGCGAATTCAAACATTGACCATCTCCGCATCTGTGTTGGCCATGTGGGCATTGATGGACTAAATACAGAAATAAAATTAACCACCCGTCTAGTGCCGCACTACTATCAATTTTAATCAACTAGCTCATAAAACTAGCATAAAACATTGCCAGTAGGTTAAGTTTGTAAGTAGATAAGTAGTCACATTAGCCCCATTCAACCCTCCACCACATTCGCAAATTGTTAATGATTACACAAGAATTGTTTAGCTGGTGAGTCGGTGGGTGAATAACATCCTCAGGCATTGCAATCGTACCGCATCCTTGCTCATCGGTGCCATCCGCGCAATCATGACGTCCATCACAGCGCTGGGACTCCGCAATGCAATCGCCGGTGTTGCACTTGAACTGATCTGGAGCACACACCCCGCAATTGCTCTCGTCGGTGCCATCCATGCAATCGAATATACCATCGCACACCCGCGCGTGGTTTGCGCAGGTGCCATCGTGACACCTGAAGAAGCATTCCTCGTGGGGAACTAATGATCACAAATTAAAGCACATGTAGAACAAAACAAGGCAAGTACAAATGCAAAAGCAGGCCAATTATAGTCCCAATTCGAGAGCTTATGATACATGCATTGGTTTTAATCAAATTATATTATTACTGATGATCAGTGGTGCACTAACCGCAGTTGATCTCGTCCGAACCATCATGGCAGTCAGTGTAATTATCGCACCGAAAGGCAACGTCAATACACTGCCCACTATTGCACTGGAATTGATGGAGACCAGTACACGAAGGGACTGAGAGATGAAATGATGAGGGATAAATGTAAACATATAAAAGCAATCCATTAGTATACATAAACTACAGGATGGAGACAACACATGATACAATCAATATTCTATCGACTATTTACAATTAATTTTCAGAGCCGGATAATGGACGAAAAGTCCTCATATTTCCCACAAAACAATATGCTTAAAAAACTAAGAACAAATAAACAAATTACCCAATTCATTGGTATTGCTACAGTTAAATTCATCATTCCCACTTGGGCAGTCATCTATCCCGTTGCATCGTTTATAATCCGCGATGCAATATCCAGCGGTGCATTCAAACTCACCCTCGGAGCATGTACCTGTGTTTATAGAATATTCCATGGATTTAATTACAATAATGGTGCGAATGAGAAAACAATAAATAAAGGCCAAATATAAAATTAAATGTTTGACGCACACATCGTGTTTGCTAGAGGGGGGAAACATTGTTCGGATATTCTGTGTTTATGCTTCAAGCGAAGGCAGAAAGCACATTTTTTATGTACAAACAACTCAGCAACTCAAGTAAACAAAGTGTTGAGAGGAAAGAAAATTCTCGGGAAAAGATTCACGTAATTGATGTGGTTACATATTCCACGTGTTCCTCAAATTGCAGACGTTGGAGAAATTACGGAAAATATCACACACATTCAGATTTCGGAATGTTTTAAAATATGCAACATGCAATATACTGAATTGTGCAATAGTACAGTACATGAGGAACTTGTTAAGCCGTATTGTTCGGTCGTGCAGACCGGTTTCCTTTTGAAGGCCTAAATTAAAAATTTCAATATCGTTGCAAACTTTAAAACGGTACTAACAATTGGACATTGTTTCAGGTGCATGCAGAGAAAATTAAGTGCTGGTTCGATTTGCGGTTAGATTTCGGTAGGGGCAGACTTTTACCTTCTTTGTTTAATAAATTTGCGGGTGTAGAGGCATTACTCGGCTTGTTTTCTTTGCATTGGCTTTCGTCTGACTGGTCAGCGCAATCGACTTTGCCATCACAACGTGCTGTTAGTGGTACGCACTTCTGGTTATTCCAGCATCGGAACTCTTCCTCGTGAAGACATCGCAGGTACTCACGACCTAATCATGCGCAAGCATACACATGCAATGCACACCATGCAACCAACACCAATCCAAATTTGGGTAGGCCGTCCAGAAACAAAAAAACCGATTAAAATCATTAGATTACGAACTACTAAGATCAATTCTATAATCGGAATAAAAAAAAAAACAAAAACAGCAAGAAGGTACCGTGAAAACTGTCCTTGTATTGATTCGGAACAGTTTCCTCTGAGAAGAAGAAATAAAGATGGTTTTACATGTTACAGGATACCAATCCTTACCCTTGCACTTTTCCGCATACTCATCGCTACCATCGCTACAATCCTTATGACCATCACAGAGGAAAGCAACGCCAATGCATTCTCCGTTCGAACAACGATACATTTTCTCCCCACAGCTAACTATATTAACGATAAACACGATCAATACCAGCGGTGAAAATGAATTGGTATGGGGCGTAATTGTGATTATGATTATTAATGCAGCCACCACCAAAAATGCACGTCTTTGGGCAAATTTAAAGAAAAGTGTGTGTGTGACTAACCACAATTGTCCTCATCTTCGCCATGTTCGCAGTCGGCGACGCCATCGCATTGCTTATCAAACTTGAGACAAGTGCCGTTGCTGCACCGGAACTGGTCGCTTAAGCAACAATGAAGTTCGTCCGATTTATCGGGACATTCGGCTTTTCCATTGCAGAAAAGGATCTGATCAAGGCAAGTGCCATCATGGCACCGTCTTTGGTGAGACTGGCAACCAACATCTAATCGAAAAATGTCATTTTAAATGAAAACTGCGTTACAAATAGCAAGTTTGTGTATAAAAACCTTCACCAAATGTCTATTCTCTCAAAAATGCATTATCGTAATCATGCCAAACCTTTTTACCCGACTTAACCTCAACCGAACCCTATTAGCAAATAATCTTGTATTTGGCAGGCGTATTTTGGTGTGTTTCAGTTTTCATACGAAATGTCTTCAAATTAAGCTATATGTTTAGTAGTAATCGATTCATACTCGTTCGATTATAGTAATCGCAATTTCGTTCGTCGCTTCGGTCCTGACAGTTTATCCTTCCGTCGCATCGCAGAATCTCCAGGATGCAAACGCCATTGTCACATTGGAATGAGTTGGGCTTGCAGGCTAGAAATCAGATAATTGACCAAATACCATATATGAATTGATCACAAACAATAAGTTAGATCACTGGACACGAAAAAGAAGTACAGGTTTGGTGCTAATCGATGATCTGCGACGAAGTGGCGATTAATCACAAGCTACACAAATAGAGATGAAGTCACATATTGAAAAGACCATGATAGAGCCCAGTTAGTCACAACCTACGAAATGACGTCATTATATGGAAACAGTCTCTATTGAAAAGATTATATTTATGAACCGCGCCATCTTTTGGCGAATAGTACGAATATACGAAATCAGAGCATATTAGTGATTGGTTGAAAATTGAAAGTGTATTAGCAACACCATCCAGGAAGTATAGAAACGAATAAATGATTCTCCTCGTTACGTACGAGTGTATGCTCGTTATTTGATTAACTTACGGCATTTTCTTTCATCAGCACCATCAGTGCAATCCTTGTGGAAATCGCATTGCTTCGATAGCGGAATGCACATTCCGTCTCCGCATTGAAACTGCCTGTTATTACACCTACCATCTAAACATGCAAAGTGATTATTGAATATATCAATTTCCAACCAACTTTTGCAGCATACACATAAAGAATAACACGAAGAAGAAGAAGATAGTTTTAAAGGCGCGGTTGTAATAAACACTTGAGTCGTCCTAAGTGCTTCACTCTGCTTCCTATTCCCAATTTGTCCATTTCCTAACCTCACTGCTGATCTATTTGTACACATTTCGTATGTATTGTAGTGTATTAACCTCAACCTTAAACCAATCAGGCAATGTTCGCAACAGACAAATTTACAAACCAGCAGCAATCGGCCAAATATACAATTTGCAGGCAATCAATTTCAAGCTACTTCTTCCCCTGCTAAATAACAGCGTCATGCACAACATGCTCAAACTCAAATTCTCTAGGACTAGAAAAAGCATCACAATCGCTGCAATTGATTCAGAAGAGGTTGCTTTTACGTGTGTTTGCATCTGTAGATTGAAATACTCACGACTGGGACAGTTGTGTTCGTCCTCCCCGCGGGTGCAATCCTGCCTACGATCACATCGCTGGCTATTATCGATACATTGACCGTCGTCACATCTAAATTGACCAGATAGGCATGCTTTCGCTGCAAAACGAAATAAATCAAAATTAGAATAAAGCCCCGCATGAGCATAAAAGCGTTGCGCAACGAAAGCGAATAAGTTGCAGCAATAAACACGTCGACACATGGCTGATACCTGCAAGGATGTAGCTGTCAGCATGCGGGGGCAAATAATAAATATATCACATTTAAAATAACCTTATTATACTAAGCTTATGAAAATAGTCCACATGAAAATTGAGTCTGAATCCCCCTTGATGGGATTTGGTGGTCAACGCTGAAATTCTAAATCAACAATGACGATGCTACAAAACGCGTTGACATGCATTGTTTCTTTCCTTCTTACCAATATGACATATGATGTCAATATAAAACCAATATGAATCCCAATTGAACTCGATGAGATTCCAAAATTTGTGTCCAATCAAATAAACCAAGAGACATAAATCGCTGCCTCAACTTAAATAAATTAAACGCACTAAAGCAGATTGCAGCACAACAATTACCATAGTCCCGTCCCCTCTCCTTCTGCAACCTGTTAATGGTTGATAATAAATAGTTGATTAGATTCTAGATTAGCAGCGGTGGAAAGCTCGATGGTGAGGCCCGAAAGATGCGGGAAGGTGGGCTGTTATCGCCTACAATGTGTACACACAAATTGATTTCGTTTATTCCGCGATTGTGACCCATTCAAGCGTCCTTCGGAATTATATTCTCCCGAATAATATTTACAATTACCTATCGGCGATAAGACTTTAATGCAAAAATTGTTATTCGTCGTAATGCAACAATCGTTATTTAGACCACGGTGCTTTCAAAGCGTTGAAAATTGCTGGTGAATTTTGTGATTAATTCCGATCGCCAGGCAGGTAGTATAATCAATCTTGCGCGACTTTACAGAGTTTATAGCCAGTCGTGGGAGTAGCAATTGACGAGCTGGAATAGCAATTGACGTGGTGCGTCCGATTCAAGTTCACATTGTAATTGAGCCTTGAGGGTACGCAGATAAAATTAATAATTAATTCGATCGCCATGTAGATGCGTGCCACCGTTGGCATGATGTATGAATACAAATGTTTCGTTGGTTTTAGTTCATTTATCAAGCGGTTGATAATTGCGGAGGCAGAGTTTGTACCGAAATTTGATTACGATTGTAGATAGAGATTGACGCAGCCGCGGTGTATGCTGACTAATATCGTCAATTATGTTTTCAAAGATTTCTGTCCGCAAAATGTCCTCTAGCGGTTTAGAAAATATTTCAATGCGAGTCATTACATCAAGTCGGATCATTAAAGTACCTTAAAATACAATTTGAATTTTAACAAAATCGTGTACAGCGCACCCTCTTGAGGTTAGAACGATGGTAACATGTGCGTCTTCAGGGTGACGTGCTGTCAAAAGGAGATATTTTTCTACCATGTTAATATGACCCCATGACTACCTAAAAGATTTAATAGCATCAAAGTGTGATGTGAGTAGTTTACAACCATTCTGGTGCTGGGAAACAAGACACCCAAACGGAGCATAACTTTGAAGTAGTCTACGTGCCGTGTAGTGTAGTTCACATCCCTTATCGTTTCATTCATCCTACCTCCGTATCTAGTTTCCGACTGCAATATTTAAACCGTTTCGAGAAGCGCTTTGTAACGTCACACCCATGCGTGCATGTATCGATAGCAATGTGAGGCGACAAACTCCGAAAACAACGTTTGACTCCTGACTCTTCAAATGCGATCCTTTACCGGCACCTCCACCATTATTCTCCACACATTACATAGACACGTGTAAAGGATGAAGGATGGCAAATTAAGACATCAAGTACGAGGTAGTTAACAAGAAGCTTGTAAGATTGTGCATTTCTATGCAAATCACTAATTTCTTTCATGCCTCAAATCTAAGCGTAATAAAACGATTCAATTCGTGACGACATCGAAACGAACGTATTTACAAGGGTGCAATAAATAATTAACGATGTTTATCTAGGATACGATGGAACAAATGGAATTAGCTAGGAAGACGCCCCTTTACCTTTCGACAGTTGTTCGCCCTCGTCCGGTCCAAAAATTATGCAAAGCCAATTACACAAAGGCCTTACTAGCTCGTTCAGGCGACAACGCGCCACTCTCCCGGGAATTATTAAAACCGAATTGGGACAACTTAACCAAACTGAATGCGCGCACCTCCGACCGCATTTTCTGATTTAAATAATAAACCAACTATCCAATCCGTAAACTACAAACCAAACACGTGTCACTCCGCCGCGCAAAAACATCTAGAATTCAATAATTCATTAGGTCAGCTCAATAATGCATACCTCTAATTTTATAACACAATTTGCATAATACAGCAATTAAAATGCCAAATACAATTAATTCACTAATCGAATTTATTCCAAAAAAATACCGCCCCCACTTCTCACACGTTGCATCATATGAATACCTGATTGCCTTTGCAAAACGAAGCTCGTTGTATGTAACTCATCGAAATTTTAAATCACCTGCAAACTATTGCAGCGCCTGTCATTTCCCAGCACTCACCACACATTCAATATCATCCATACACTACCAATATTAATCAAATTAACACTCCATTAAATGAATTACTCTTGCCAATTTCCTTTGCAAATTTTGCTTTCACAATATACACTGGCTTGCGCTACGAACGTCGTTTTACATAATTTGATGTGTCAAATAATGTACTACACTATTTAGCACTTTTTAGCCCAGCGTCTACTTTATTATGCGCCCTGATTTGAATAGCTGGCGTACTATTGTTTCGGCAACTTGAAACAGCGTGCTGTCCTATTTCAGCCAATTGATAAATGATAAAATTGCAAGGCAATCGATTGAATTTTGCCAATATACTGAAACTCGTTCCATCTATTATACACCGAGGGAGCATCGCTGAGAGTTTTATTAATTATTCGAGTACATGGGTTGGTTATAGTTGTGATTTTTCACGGACACATCGGAATTATTAAAGTTTTGCATACGGCTGATTGAAATTTATTTGGATGGAAATAGATTGAAATGTTTAATTGGGAGATATTGACGTTTTATATCGAAAGTCAAAAGAAGGAAATTGTTCGGCTGACAAATCACAACGATTTTTGCTTCACTTGACCTTAGAGTTTTATTTCAAGTTATGACCTAATATTTAGATTAACATCTCAACAATTCTATCTCTTAATGCAGAGGTGGTGATTGATTTAAATAATGGACACATTACTTAAAGCACCATTTTTACTTATGCTTAATTTATTCAGCCTTGAATAACATACTTTACTTTTTAAACGTACGGAAATCAATTACTGTAAAACACATTAGAATCAAACACATGCTGCACGATGAAAATATCAGGAAAATGTGTAACCGCTAGATGAGCACACAAACAATCCAAATCGTGTTCTCCTTGGTGTCCTAGAATTATGCAAATAGTGTTTTCGCGCATTTGCAGAATCGCCGTCATCACCTGCATTGGAATTCAATGTCTTCGACGCAAACAAAAAAAAAACACTACTGAAAGCCCCACCGTATAAATCGCGATTACAACTGGTTTCGCACGTTTTGCTTCACGTCGCATTTTTCCCAGCCGTGAAATCCATCCCCAAACTTACTGAATCCACTGAGGATGCCATAGCACAGACGTTTACGTAGACCTGCACGCACATAATACAGTACGCTCAACTTTTAATCCAGCAGAGGAACGCAGCAGGCGCGTTTAGAGAAGAGTCGTTTACGTTCATCGTTATGGAGCCCATTATGGGGGGGTGAGCAGCAAAGGGGGTGAGTGTTGGTAGCAGCAAATGATTAAAACTCTTCATGCAAAGATATAAAATTACACGAAATTAATTAAAGCACAGAGCACTGGTTATAGAGATGCATGGTAAAGTGAAATAAACAAAAATATCCCGATGCATCAACCGCATTAACTGGGAAATTTTCGAGACTAGAAACAGATGATGTTGGAAAAGTCTCACGTTCAAGTTGGACATTGGTCAGGATGCAGCAGCCACAGTAACATTGCAGTGGTGATCAAATGAATTGCGTAAACGCAATGAACAAACAGAAAGGTGATAAATAAATCGGAGTAAAGGGTGTCCAACACTGTGTGTCACGGTACATAATGCAGCCGGTGGCCGCTTTGTGCAGCAGGCCGCTTTGAGGTAAACCCACAATGCGGGACAAGGCAAAATGTAGCTATCGCCGGCATGCGATCAAGCTCGTCACATTGCTGCAGAATGGTGGATGCGCATGCAGGCCTGATATAGAGGATTACGCATTTCGTTACATTGTCGTTATACGAGATACTAAGCCTCATATAATGATGATCGAAATACTCGTTGACCTCTTGAATTAACATTCACAAAAAGGACATTGTTCAATGAAACCATAAACCATTACCGTACAATTAAATAGAATTGTAGCTAGTTGTACCTTTATTTTCCACGCTAAAACACTTTTGATCCATTAAAACAGCCAACGAATTGTTATTTAATGGAAAAATCCCCGTGTTGCATATTGAAAGCCTGATTTTCAAATATTTGAAGAGGATTGATACAATTAACACGATGACAAGTGTACAAAATGTTACATTGTTGGTGACTATAAATGCGGTAAGTGCTGAAAACTAATTCACAAGCTCTTAAAAAAAAAACTCTCTTTGTAGAGAACCCATAAAAACCAACCTAAAAAAAAGTCATTGCTGATTTTCCCGTGCGCTACATATTAAGAACATAAAATGTGAAAATCGTCTTCGGAGAATCTTTATGCCTTATCACCACTCATGCTTTTAAGTTACACCTATAGACAACTAAGAAGCTTTATTGATTTTTATAGTGACTATCAACTGCAACAAATCTGAGTTGGTTTAATAGTTCCTTTTGAATTTTGACAAGCCGACCGCAAATGGACATGAAAACACTAAGTACTTTTACTTGATCCAACGTTTGTTTTCTCTTCCTTGACCCAAATGTAAATCACAATAACCTAAATACTCACTAATAATATTTAGCATTATACCGCAATAATTTAATTGATTTAGTTGCAAATCACAGAAATGATATGGCTTTATTAATTATTTTAATTGACCAAATATTTATTGTCTGGACCATCATTCTTGATATAACATTTGCATAACAATAAATGCCTCCTTCAGGCATATTGTAGATAGGGTCATCGATATGCGGTGGTGTATAAAACATTTGAAAAACAATCTCCGCTTAAAGCATCCGTTAGATGCACTTGATCGCTGAGTTGAAAGCATCATTTGTATGTCCATGACAGCACAATCATAAAGTCTCTAACCTGGCATGATGGTAAAGATAGTACTAGATAAATACCCATCGTATTCTTCATCGAAATTGCTTTGGTGGTTAGCTTGACTTTACAACTAATGAGAGAGGATAACCTCAAAATATATTTGAAAATATTCTTCAATGTCTACAACTTCCACCACATCTATCATGAACTGTGCATGAAAACTTGCACACACAATTGAGTACACAATACTTGCACTGTTTGTAATCATAGAATGATTTACGCCGTGTTCCAATACATTTTGTTTACCCAACTTCATTGATACACTGATCATTTTAATCAAAAACCCACGTCGCATAAGCTCGAAATGAAATTCGCATTATTCAAACAACAAAACGTTTAATTAATTAATTATAATTTTGCATATTGATTGTTCATCATGGCTGGAACGGCATTAGCATCGCGTGCGTGCATCGTACGCGCACTTCAATTTCACCCCGAATCCGTGCAAACACCATGCACAGCGTCGGTTTGTAATTAAAATGCGCGCACCAGGAGTGTATGTAACAAATGGAGGAAAGGCAAAGCAACTTTCTAGATGACGCAATGCGACAGTGCTCTCATGGTGTAGACATACCTTGAAATTCTTCTCCGGTTTAATAAGCATGCAATCATTCTCCTAGTGTGATGTCTTGGAGTGACAACAAAAAGGTGAACGATGCGACCAGTTGTCATCTTGTGAGGTTATACAAAAAGTTTTTGCACTCACTGCAAGAGGTGGGCACAGAACACATTTGAATTCATTACTACGCTTTATAGTTACTTCAAATAAATGAACACTCCTAAATTTAATTGATTAACTCCATCATAAATCATAAATAGTTAGTAATTCCTATTACAAGCTCACGACTGAAGAAAATAACAATCACATACATTTGCAAGTATCACATATACATGCATGATACTTGAAACCACAAAGAGCTTGGTACATTCAAAGACTTCCGGGTTTAAAAACGTTTTATGTACTCGTCGTTGATTCTTGTAACGAGAAAAGTGACTAAATGTTCTCCAAACATGCCCTACAAAAACTTCCTTCGTGGCGGGCCGACCAGAACCGTATTAATCGCAAACAATACCCTATTGTTGCTGCAATTTGTATGCGACTATCCGGAAGCAATTGAAACCGTGGATCAACAGCATTAACGTTGTGTATGTAATGTGTTTGATGAGTTTAATGCCAGGAGATAAATCCGCCTCTGGCTGCTTGCATTCTGGTGGCAGCGCGCGGAGAAAAGTGGCTCGCAGCGATTTTCAAGGGATGTCACCACCCGATACGAGTCATCACAATTCATTATCATAATGTTAGCATGTCGTTCCGGCGAGTCGCGGCTCATCGCCTGCGAGCCCCCGCGAACTCTGTAAATTATAATAAAATATGCGCCCTATTTGCAGCTTATTTTATTTTTTTTTTTAAGCTGTGCCAATCAACGCTGGGAAATATCATGAAGTATTTTTAGCTTAAGAAAAGGCCAATAATGTATTTATTGTTGCTGAAACTTATGATGTCATGCCATTACAAAGATAATTCGCATAAAAAATTAACTCACATCAAAATACGCTCATAACTGAATGAAGCAATTATGACTAAACATTAATTTACTGATGATTAATAAACAATAGTAGTGTTTTATCAACGCTGCGTAAATCCATACGTTCTTAATTTATGATTTAATTGCTATTTTGACCACCACATACGCTAATAAATTGATATGAATAAATCAGTCCAAGTGAAGTATTTACGCGCACGTTAAGTGGGAATTAAATGAAAATATTGCACAACAAATTGATTTATATTGGTAAACACATCCATGGCTAATTACCCAAGGACAACAATGATCGTTTCAACGATTTATCTCTTAGGTTATGTTTAATCTATAAATATACCGAATGTTGCATTGCCTCTAATCTACCATCAATCTTCGCTGAAAGATGATAATCAGTTAGTGAGTGTATTCTAAATTCTCACTTCTATTTACAACGTAGAACAACGATACTATTTCTACGCGTATTATAATGGAAGAGACCAAGCAACTAAAGTCATAAATTTTGTCGTGCAAATAGTTAGTAGTTCGCGGCGCAAGCAGACAGTAAATTGGCTACAATTTTCAGCAAATGTGCTTGTGGTACATGAAGCAATGAACAAGGTTGTAGAAGTATTTTAAATCGGGACATGGTGAAATTAGAAGCACATGTCAAGTGTTGACTTCTTCAAAGTTGTTAAAAGAATGAAACTAGGTTAGAATTGACAACCAATGACAACCAGTCTTTACAACTGAAGAAGTCGAAAATGAGCAGATATATTACCAATGGTATTTGATTTCTAACATGACCTTATGACTATTTCACCCAGGACCTGGAAACCTGGAAAATTGTGGAATAATCCTAGGTTATGAACAGAGGCATAGTTTCTATTTCAAATGACTCGTAAGTGATATCGTTTTGAGGAGTGAGGAGTGGAAATAACCGTAGTAGTTAGTTGATGCAGCATAATGAAGTGGAGGACGAGTATGGTGTCGGTGTCCAGCATGAGCAACAGTACGCTTCAATGTAAGAAAAATTATCTTCCAGAGTCCAGAGCTAGATTATCCCAAAGCAGGACATTTTCAATACTATTGCAAAGTAAATAAAAGCAAAAATAAGCAACACCAAGTAAGTTAATTTTTGTGATGAGAGCTTTAATTCCCGTAAGACCACTTTCGAACCACGATGAAGATGCAATAACAATATGAACTACATGTATTATTTCGCACAAACCTAAATTTCCCCCTCAAAACCCACTCATTCTATCCCTTCTACTGGAATTAAATTTTAAGCATCTGCAAATAAGTTCGCCAGAATTAAAGCCAATGCATTCCTATTAGCACTAACAATCATAATTGCACTCCATTTAAGCTCCCTGAATACTAATCATAAACAATAATTTTGTTATATTAGACTAAACGCCGCCGCCTTCCACGTCCTCACAGCTTACACATTGCAAAGACTGGAATGCCTCAACAAACTAAACGAAGTGTAACAAGCGCGTGCACACAAATCTTTCAGCGTTTATTACGTTCAATTAGACTTAGCAATACTTAGCACGCTCTGCGATGCGCGCCCGGACGCTTTGCACGTAATTAAAATCGGCTTTCAGAGCTTGCTTCTAACCCAAATGTCAAGCAATACTCCAATGCAAATTAAAAATAGTACGCGGAAATTGAATCCAATGTACAAGTACAAATATTTACCAAGCAAACGTTGCTCTACTCTTAATCATTCTTCCAAACCTGCCCCATTATCACTTAATAAATACATCTCGAGTTTCTCGCTTGTGCCTACATTGTAACTACATATTTATCGCAATTAATCACACGCCTAATTGCGTCGTGATTAATGAGTTCGTGTGGGCGACCGCAGGCGAATTTGTTATCTTTGCGAAATTCCACGATGAAGGTGTGCAATGTACAACAAGTTGAAGACGTTTTCTCCTGCTGGAAGGTGGAGGCAGACAGGTCTTGGAACCGGATGTGTTCGCACGGTGAAAAAGAATGACGACGTGTCGGTTGGACGCCCGCGTTTTGTTTTCACTTGTTTCGTGCGGGGAAGTTTCCTATGCTCGTCGGAAGTTTAGTGAAAGGGCCCGCGGCCGACGTCGTAATAATGACCGATTTATGACGAACGGCAAACGCCGCGAAATGTCTAAAAACTAAGATGGACGAGCCACGAACGGAAACAGATATTTATTTGGCGTGTGTCTTCCTTCTTATCAATGCCCAGCAACTTGGACGAACTTATTTTATCACAGACTGCGCAAATAGGAAGAGGCGAGAAATGCGAAAGTAATTAGACAACGAAAAGTGTTTCTCAGATTTGTCACAGAAAATATATCAAGAAAAAATTCTCTTGCTTTCTTTTTTTGGGATAAAATTAGCTAAATTTCACGTTGAGCAGTGGAAAATTAAATAAAAAAAAAACTTAAAATTATCTAGTCGTTATAGAATTACGAACTTTATTTGATGCAATATTAGTCCTATTTTGGATATTTTAATTATGAAATTATCCTCTAGATAATTGGAAATCTGGTTAATATTCATGCCACTAGATGGTTGCACCATCCGTAGAGTAATTCCGATAAGAAGCAAGAGAGGGAAACACAAAGATCGTCCGCCATTCCATGAAACTAATTCTTTTGATACAATAAGCCTTCGAATATCTATTTTGAAATAAAAAAAAAAGTATAGTTAAAAAAATCACAACCAATGAAATAACCTCCTAAAAACTTTCCTGTATAAAGAAATCTTTCTAAAAGGTTTCAGATGCGTTTTACAGGTTCTCGTCTGAATGAAAAGGAACTAAATCTGATTGGAAACGTATTTACCATTGACCGAGTTCAATATCTCCTGCAAATATTGTTACCGTGCGTTCGGACAACCCTAAGCGGAGTGCAATGGCGGAAAGCTCGACATGTACGCAGCAAATCTAATTTTTCTACATTTCTATACCATGCCGCACAAACAGTGCGAGATATTTACTTGCGTCTGCACTTCCTAGCCCTTCATTTGCTTTCACTACATTACATTACAACGCATCACATTCAGCACACATCCTGAATGTCTATCTATGCGAGTGGCGTGCGACAATCAACGTGTTGTACATGAATGCAAAAAAAACAAGAAATCCAACCATTACGCACCTGGGTGAATCGGTTTTATTCTCATTGCCAACGCTGAAGCTATGCCGATAGCAGCAACAGTTGGACGGGATAATTTACGAATTTTATTGCACTCGTGGATAGTGACCGGGATGATAACAATGGATAATGGCACATTGTTACTAGATTCGTGGGTGCAGATGGAATGAAATTTATACGGAAATTATGTTTTCAATAAATACAAAGGAGTGAGTAAAAATAGTAGTGATCACTGCCGTGTTTACACTTGAGAAACTGTTACGCTGTTGCAATGCGCTATGAGAGTGTACGTGACAAGACCTTGTTCTGCATGCCTCGACCCAAAATTAAAAATATATCGAACTTGTCCCGAGAGCGATTTGTAAGAGAACGCAGTACTAAACTAAATTCTGACCGTGTTTATCACTTGTCTATTTTAATCAGGCGGAATTAGAAAATTCCGAAAAGACTCATTAGAAAACCAAATAAAAACCACTGGCGTGTCATTGTGGCCTGGAGGCAGCTAAAATAATACCAACAGATGTTTTGTAAATCGGGATTATGGGGACGACCGCAAACGGGAAAAAGGCGCCTGAAAAGGGCACGGAGTGGAGCGTGGAAGATGGAAAAAGTCGTCTGCTTTTGTTTCAGTGCGCTGCGAGGAAACGCGTGCGATATGCACTCGTGGTGTGTGCTCTCTCAAAAGGAAATCCATTTGCTAAGCTCCGTTTGTCAGTAATGTCTCGATAAGTTTGCGGTAAATATGCTTCCCTCTGCCAGCGACAAATAATACTGAAAAATGCGTCCTCAAACAACGATGAGCTGGCTAAAGGGCGAGAAATGAAAGAAGAGGGAATAAGTAAGGCTGAAAATGAAATGTTAAATAATATGCCTACAAACAAAACAAAAGTAAAACATGACAGAAAAATACATTTACCAAAATGTGCAAAGTACATTCACAAAGTTATTCTCCAAAAATGAGGTTATAAAAGCAATTCGTAGTTAGAATATGAAGAGCGAACTTGAAGGATACGGCAGCGCATATATTTATTTGTGTTGGCCTGAATAATGAATGTATGTTTGTCAGTCTTTTGTTCGTCACTAATGGCCTTCGGCATATGTGAAGCCTAAAATGACTATAATAGGGATTTAGATTCGTCCAGGTTTCACTATCTGCCATGTCGCCTCTTGACCGTCCACAAAAGCGATTGTAGCACTTTGTACACATTCAAATACTCCTAATACCTACATAAATATTCCACGTTCAATTATTCCGCATGCTAAAACCATTAACCATCTACTAACGTTGCCTTGCTGAACGGGAGAAAATCCAGGATGAAAATTGATTCCTTCCAACAATTCACCGAGGCGACTTTACCGCGCCTGTTTGATTTAAAACTACAAACGAGCGCGCCAGGAATAACTAGAAGCCGAATGGAGGAGTGGTGGAATAAGACGAAATAAATACAGGAGCAAAGGACATGAAGACAAGGCGTCGATTCCCCGGTGGGACGGTGCGGACGAGAGGACGAGCAAACTCGATTACTGTAAACCACGATGTGTCCATTGGAGGGTGGATGTGGTGCGGACAAACGAATGGAATCGAAAGCGGGCACTCTTTGCGGACGCAAACACAGACCTACAAACAAGGGCCTCCGAGAGGCGACCAAGGCAGGAAAAAAATATGGCTTCGAAACAAACATATGCGTGCGGGGCTAATATATTTGTCTTCCATTTTTCGCTCCTCTGCATGCAAACCTTTGACCGCGTAGTTTTTCTTTTACCTTTGCATTTCCTCGAAATAAAAGCAAGAAATAAAAAAAGTAGAAATGGACCCAATCTAGGTAGGATTACTTAGGACTGTAAAGAGAAAATATACAACTTTTCAGGGAAACCAAATTAATAACCTCTAAAATACCATTCAATGTCAATTGTAACTTTATGTGTCATATTAGAACAAACATATATCAGCATGTTAAGAAATTAAGTTGAATCCATTTTATAAGTTATTTATCAAGCAACATTTATAACGAGCATTTAATCAACTTTCTATGAAAATTACAAACAAATCTTGTTTGGCAACGTTGCATTACACCGATACGCTGTTGCCAAGCTTAAAATATTGTTGCTTAATTTTACCAAATAAAATTCATCTTAATGCACCAATAATTCTCAGATACTTTCCAAAGCAAACTCATCAGACACCTCGTAACAAAGATCAACAAAACATTTAAATAGAAATTCTCTTTGTTTAAAATTTTTCTTCGCTGCAAAGAAGTCACCGTCACATCGACACTCTCTTCCTCTTCAATACTTTCAAACTAATACAAGTTAACACTTTCAGATATAAATATCCATTACCACTTTGAACTTGCCAAAATCAGCATCTAATAAATGTCTTCCTAAATATATCTGAATCCATTAAAAATCGTCAAACATTCACCTCATAATATTTATACTCAAGTGAATGGTGTGAACATGAGAATTTACTACATCCACGGGTATGCAATGTGCTATAAATACCCACATCGCAATGATTTATTTCAATTGCTATTTTAAAACAATTATACCGAAGTACCGACTTTGATGCAGATGGTGACGCCCGCACCCAATTAAAATGCTCCGCCACAACAAGAAGTATCATTCTAATAAAATGCGGCAATGTAAGCAACAATGCAACACATGATGTCATTGAAAATCAATTCCGAATTCTTAATTACCGTGTGCAGTGCGCATTAACTGCTCTGGAACAATGTGTTGTGAAGCGTCCATTAACGCCAATCGCATTATTACACATTACGTCACTGCAATATTTTTCATTACATGACACAAGTACGCTGAAAAACCATTAAGTTTAAAAATACCCAAATATTCATTTAGATTATTCGCAAAGTGCGTGCCTATGCATATGTTAAGCGAAATACATCTCGGAGTATTTTTGGAGATTGAATCAACGCTGAGAAAATGGATTTTTCCGCATTGCTTTCAGTCACAGTCCAGAACACTTTCCAATTCTACATTGTAACCCCTCTATGAGTTGTATGTTGTTAATCTTTAACGTGCTATTTAATAATTTTTGCAGTGATTTTCCTGTTGTCGACACCACTCTGTATTTAAACATGAGGTAATGCTGAGCACATAATGCATTTTTGGCACATTGACGCAAACGTCTAATTAACTCTACTAGCTCAGCTGCCAAAAAAATATCGACTCCGTTAAGGCAAACAATCGCGCAAAAACAGGCAAGCGAGTTTTAACTACATGCTTTGTAGCATCAATTGCTGCTTTGCGGAAATGAACTCAGTGACAGAAAAATATATACAGAAACATGTACACGTGCTGGTTATATGATGACATCAAACATTTCCTGCTTTTTCTAGGCAAGCAACCATGTTGAAATTGTTGCTAGCTCCCTAAATATACAATGACCACCGAACAGGCCCTAATTTACCAGTCGACCGATTGTACCCTGTTCACCTGTTTTATCCCCGGCCAAACTCGGAAACAAGAACAAATCAACAGTCAAACTCCGAAACAAGGACAAATCAACAGTCAATCACCTGCATTAAATATTATCCTCTCACTGATTGACTGTGCATAAAACCCACCCAGATTCATATGCAGATTTTCCGTAAAACATGCGTATTTCATTGCATTTATCTCGAATGCAAATAGAATTAATACAAACAAATTAAGTATAAATAAATTCCAGCCATTATAGCTGAGAAACAAATTGCAACAAACAAATAAATCAACACCTAAGAGATGTGTCAAGTGTACGTAGCATGTGCTATGTGCTATTTATTCGCTTATCGCACCTGTGTATTTTGATAATGCAATTATTCGTGTAAAGCAAATGCAAATGCCGGAGCAAACGCACTGGTTTGTAATTATGATAATTGAAAAACCAAGTAGCGTAAGCGATCAGCGTTCTCCAACATATATCACGTTGGTACCGTGCCGCCCAGTAGCCGGTATAACCGGCGCAATGAATAATTAAATAGGAATAACTTACGCTCGCACGGTCGGCGTGCACGCGCCCGTCGCCACTTTATTGCATTAATTGCCGGCGGGCGGAACGTTTAAAAGGCCGTTAGAGTATAACGATGGAATGTACTCGCACCTTCCGAGGGCGGCTCATTGTCAATATCGGTCGACGCTAGGAATGTAAACACTTTTTCGACAGTACTCACCTGAAAACAAGAAAATAATAATTAAATAAATTGACTTGGAAAACAAAGAACGTTTTTCGTTGCCTTCGCATTGAAGAAATGTGTGTGGGAAAGCAAGCAGAGCTTTATGTTCGGAAAATTGTGTAAAACATCAATGATGGTAATAATTTACAGAGTTCTGTATCATATGTCAATAGTAGTATAGTATATTTCATCTCAGCTGATTTTGAAAGGTTTGCATGCAAGCAAGTCGTATTTTAGGAAAATAGTATCAATCTAATCAACGAGATGCTACCACTCTATCTTTATCGATAAACATTTAGATTACACCGATTTCCTACTTTGACTTATCTCCATAATCCTCTGTAATTTACAGCATTTTTTAATCAAGAAGTAATAAAGATAACTTGAAATTGGGGCAGATTGGACTAGATGGCAGCACCTTGATTCATTGAAACGTCTTTCTCTCAGAAAGAAACTAATTTTATTGTTTTATATTAATTTTATTAACGAATGCTACATATGTTCAAATAAATAAATATTCGTAGTAAGCCAGATAACTAATTTTTCTGAACTTAGAAATTAATAGATTTCATATCCTACACTGATGCCAAATAACTTCTTACAACAAATCGAAAAGCAAAGGCGCAAAGAGTTTCCTTTCAATTTCAGAATATTCTCAAGGAATTGTGCCAATTCCACATAGACTGCGTTCTACTACGTACTCTAATTTATTACGAAATTAAACTGACGCGTCAAACATGTTGCAAAGTGGAGTTATTTTTAATTCTACAAACTAGTAAATATTGTTAAGGTATTGGCTGGTGGTAGTTAATTAAAAGCCATGCAACGTGAAAATATAATTTAAAATTTTTCACTTTGATTTTTGCAAATAATGGCAAACCTATGTGTTATGTGAGTAGCAGTGGAGCATTTAAAATCGCAGATAAATGCAACACTGTAATAAAACTCAGCTCACCCTATGTAACTTAATTGCACATAATAAAATGATCTCATTGCTTTATGTAAGCGCCACATCATCACATAAAACACACTCAACGCACATTTGAAGTAATTACACAAAATTTAAAACACATTCGTAATGCAATGTACGCAATGTTCTATTGATATACTTTCAGCGCATGAAAACAGCGGTGTCATGCATATTTTAAAACGCTTAAATGTATCTTGGTCGCGGCCCAATTGTGGACCACAGACGGGAATAAACTGATACTGATGTTTAAATCAACCTTCTATCTAAGTCAATGAGTAATTTTATGCATCATTTAATATGACACTGTAGCACAATAATTTTTTCCGCGTAAAAGGCAATGATACTGAAAGACTTGTGGAATTTGGAAATTTTTTGGAAATCAACGTACAGTCAAATTTATCGAATCTACGATTAAAGTCATAATTTAAACTAACAAACTTTCTCGCAGTTGTGCAGTAAATTAAAAGTACTTTGTATTTACCTGTTTGCGCAACGGTGTTACTCAGCAATGCGACGACGAGAAGGAACTCGAATGTCGTCCGATGCATATTTCTCATCGTTGTTAACCAACTTGGACTTGACTCTCTCGCAAACTTAGAAATTAATACATTTTTTCGTCGAGCACGTTCGATTTTGTGTAGCTCTCTCGCAATTACACTCCCGCTTTTCAGCCGCTACCACCCGGGGCTGGAGCGTAGTGGAGCTCGCAACGCAAAAAATGTTTCCGAAAAACACTACGTAAATAACTGCGAAAAAAAGGTACACAACCACGCATTGTTTCATGTTGTTCGCACGTACGCTTTGGATTGTGCATTGTACAAAGATAAAGAGCAAAGAGTTTGTTTGACTTTAATTTCGCTTTTTTCCATTTTTTCTGCTATTGTAATTATTGATTTCCTTTTTTGTTTTAGAACATGTTTTATTTCATCATGTAATGTTTGTCCGTGCGATTGTTGCAACAAGTTTTTGTTTTGTTCTGCCCAAAGAGAGAAAAGGGTTTTTGCGAAAAAAACCATATTTAACATGGAAAATATTGAAGTTATCATCAAAAAAAAATACTTTTTCGGTATTATCAGGTGTATATACTTGATAAAAATTTGAACTTTCCATTTCCGAAGTATTTACAAATGTACTTCTTCAACGATTTGCAGTCCTTCTTTCACAAACGGCGTAACGAACACTAGATGGCAGCACTTGCCCAATTTCCACCAATGACGGAAGAAAATAATTGAAACAGATTGTATTCAAGTACTAAACATCTATTAATCCGCAATAATTTTCACTATCTAATTATATTAAAAAAAAAAAAAAAAACTAATATCAAATAATCTCCAGCTTTCTCCTATCATACCTTCAAATTAATTATTTAACCATAAAAACGTAGAAGATAAACAAATTCCCGGATGCATATAATTTCGCTATTTGCCAGCAATAATTTGGCGTCCACAAAAAAAAAATCTCAGCTATCATTTTTTATGATTCCCGAACTATGTAGGGATTTCACGCGCGGAGTTCGAGGGTTGCGCACACCACCGCAAGTTGTATATATAAATTTTAATACGTATTATACCGCATAAAACAAAAGCAAATTGGAATTTATGTGATTTGGGTTATTCGGTTCGAACGGCCATAACATCAACTAGACGTGTCGGCACGCTCGGGCACCTGTGAGTGCAATTGGCGTATAGAAAAATTGTTCATTTCGCCAACCCTCTCGCGCGCGCGTTTGCAGGAGTGATTAAGCAATACAAACAAGCGTGCGAATATCGAGTTAAAAAGCGATTATGCCGACAAACAACATTTTTTGGCTAAGTGAATTACTTCCATATTGTACATCCATGCGCTGGATACAAATAAATCTAAAATGCACACAATTTATTGGAAATAATTGCATATTTTTTGAGTAAATAAATTACATAAGTGGCAAAGAAAAACAGTATAATAGTGTTATTGTTGTTTAGCTTCCGGGGAATTTTATAACGCGTAGTTTGCTATCCCACCTTCATGGTCATTGAGGGACTTGAAGTTATACAGCAGTCAGATGAAAAGTGAGGATTTTCACCTACTAAATCACACACTCGATTAGACGCGCGCATGTTATTTTCTTCTAATTATCTCGGCATAACTTTTCCCCCCAACACTCTGGAGTGATCTAAATATCCATTCCCGCATCCATAAATTAACACAAACCCAATACGCGCATTCTTAACACTGACATTTCGCTTTTTTTTTCCAACGCTGCGAATTTTCAGCGGCAAAAAAGTCTAAAGTAAACTCATAAAACGCCACAGTGTATGTATACAAATGCAGCGGAAGCCCGCGAATATATCAAATAATAAACTGGCGTCCCCGTTGTTGGGTGGAGGGAATAAACATCCATACTTCAAATAGGCGTAATTTAATATGTTTGGCGTTGGGAACGAATTAAAATTAATCTCAAAACAGCATCTCGAATTTGCGATCACATTTGCCGCGCGCGTGCACTGCTGTTGGCATTCATTTTATTCGCGCTGCGCCCGTCGGAATTCCATTTGCATTTATGTTTTGCATTGTGTGCGCGCGCGTTGAGGCTCCCGGGTTGATCCTTATTTGCCGCCGGCGTGTTACGGGAAGAAGAGGTGAATACGAGCCGGACCAGGGTGTAACACGATCGTTCACCGCAATTTTCTTCGTGCGCGCGTTGTCTTTCTTCACCTAGCTACCTCTAGCTAGCTACTTGGCGCCGAATTAAAAACGAGCATCACATTCGCCCCGTCTGTGCAATTAAGAAATTCATGTTGTTAATGCGAGTAAATATGAGCCCTAAAAGCTGAGCGAAGATGACAATTTGATTTGCTAGTTTCAAGACTGACTGACTTCTGGAAATTATTTTTCACGTAAAAAGTTTTATTAATAATTCAATGGAGAATGCTTTGGTGTAGTTAATTTTACAGCCGTTTTATGGTGATGGTAGCGTTGTAGCAACATTATTTTCATATTTTCAAGTACCAAGTATTACATATTATTAGTTTGTTCTAACTTACTTAATTTGTAAAATTCTGTGCACTAGAAGACCCAAATTAATCTGAGTTAAGCTGGAAATTAAACAAAAATGTCCATGCTTTATTTCCTCACACATCCCTGTTCACTTTATCCAAACAAGTTTAGATCATATACAGTGTGTTGACTAAGTAAACTATAGAATGCCACTTGAATTCAAGTTTCTGGGCTTTCTAGTTTTGCAATTATCGAGCTTATGGGATATAAATAAATGCACAATGTGCAATTTCTCAATCAACATTTTCTACATTTTTCTTCACCATTCCCAAACATTCCAGTTCTTTTCCCCACCAACATTACGTTATAAACTCACTTGAACAACGTTGGTAATTGTCTAGTTATTTAGCGGCAAAAATCACTCAAACCCAAATAAAAACCCAATTTCTATCCTAGACAGCTTTGCAGAAAATCCCTTAAATTTTCCCTGTCGTATTAGCATGCCATTCGTATTAGTTTATAAGGCATGCGCCCCATTCGCATACCGTCTTCGATCCCCACTTGCCTGCAAGGCACAGCTATACCCATATTAGCATACATACTAATTTTAACAGTATTAAGTTCATTCAGTAATGCGAATTCCTGCTATTGTGCCTGTAGGTGAAGACCCCCCAGATGCGCAGTATTTCCAGGAGGTGTGCGTTTTGGGCCGGTAGCACCGACAAATAATGCAATTTCAGATGTCGCCGGGTGGAACGACCAAGAGCGGCTTCCCGAGGCCGAGGAGAAAAGACGCCAAGGAAACCCGAACCCAGCAGCCGCCAACAACAACAACAACAACAAGCAGCCAAAGTGCAAGTGCAAATGTTGCGCCGACTTGACTTGCACCTGGTAATAGTTATGCGCGAAAGGGTGCGCGACATTTTACGCCCTGCTTATAAATAAAACATCGCAATGCATTTAGCAGGGAAAGAAATGCGAAAGGAAGAGCATGGCGCTGCGGCGGCGACGACGACGACATAAACGATAAGCCAAATCCTAGTTTATGTGGGTGGAGAATGGGGGAATCAAAGAAGCAAAAAAAAAAACCAACAGATGACCACTGATGTTTAAACGTGCAATTGCATTTCTCACTGGCGAGGAATGGAAATGAGGTTAGGAAAATATATTTCAGGCGGCGTTTAAATTAATAAATTAAACAGTGAAGAGATAAAAATGTCCTGGATTATTGCAGAGTAAACAAAGTGAAGATAACGTTTTAAAAATATCAAGTAAAAGGGCATCACGAAATATTGCCATTCCAACTCCTCAATGGTGCAACGCGTAAGATGACATCATCCCAAAACACAATGCAATCGCTTTGTGCTTTGTTTACATTGCGATAAACATTCATTAATTCGATACCAAACGCAGTCTGCACTAATTTGCTGACTTCATGACGGGGAGTTTTTCAACTGCCTTGCTTGAAAATGCAAACCGCGACATAACTCAGCAAATTCCACATAATGCGCTCAAATATTAATTACAGTAGTATGGGCTGCTTATGTTTAAAATAGAGATTAGCCATCTTAGTTGTGACCATTATTATTAAAGCCTGTGTGCTAAATGGCACATCAGCCGCCAGCCGAAAGATTTGTCCGCGACATTTGAATATTTAAGCGATTTCTTCACGCATATGGGATGATGATGTCACTACTGGCTTTAAATCAACGCAAGAAAAGGTCAATACACTTGATACATGCTTATTACGACTGTTACAGCATTATATTGCATCCATAATTGCTGCGTGTACGCAATCCGGGTCTATGATTCCCTTTGATTTTTCCAAGTTTACACATCAATCTAAGCGGAGAACGTAACCACATATCGCACCATGTTAATTACACCCGCGCAATCAAAAGTTTCCATTTTCTTCAGGTCGCCGACATTTGAAGTGGCGAAAATATTTACCATATGCCTCTCTCCATTGGATATCTTCGTACGCAATGGAGCGCGAAAGGAAAATAAACGCGAAAATCAAATTGCCGACGCGCTTAGTTCTATTTGCTTGGATTGCTGTTTATGTCTGATTGGAAAATGTGTTTTGTATGTTTCGCAGGGCACTTGCTGCATGTGTTAGACAGAAGATTTTCAGCGTGCCTGTCAAATTTTTTCTGTTGGTGGTTGAGGTAGCGTTTACAGAGACGGAATAATCAAATCCCCGCGTTTGTCATGGGCACATCTCCAGCACCGTATGTTATCGTTAGCGCAGTACATGTATGCTTATGAAAATTTAACTTTTCCAATTCCAGCGTGCGGCGTTCGCGGGATTTTTGCAACTTTATCGCGACTGAGGCCTTGGCACAATGCGCACCTTGTGTTTCGTGGGCGACAAGTGTTTTATTCCATTCCGTGGACAAATTGAAAGGCCTTGAGGATGCAAATGCACAAGAACGCTACGTTTTTCGATTTGGCCTCTAATAAATCGTAATACATCATTTTAATAAATTTACAGAGTAATAACGTAATAAATGACAATGTGCTCCATAGTTCTTATGACAGACAATATTTTTTACCTTTCTACACACGTTCCTAGGAGTATGTCAATTAAATTTTCAAAATTCGAGGAATTAAAGGAACTTTTATCAAATCATCATTCAGACTCATTAGCAAAAAAGCAACATTTTAATATATTAATTAGCAATTATTCGGATTCATAACTTTAAGAAGAAATTAGAAAATATTGGATCTCTTCAAAGTGAAATAAATGCAACGTTGCAAGTTACAGTTTTCATTGAATACACAAAAGATTTCAACAATTTTGTAAAAATTATGTTAAAGTCAGATAACTACTGATTATATTTCTCGTCAATAACTATTAAAATAAGTACAAATATATTCAAAAACCAGAAATAAATTTTAGAAAGAGTAGGGTGATACCACATTAGAAAAAAATTTTCCGGTTTACTAAAATTGAATATTTTCCAACAAAAAAAGCCCTAAACTGGATGTTTTATTAAGTTTAAAAATATTTTCCACAAACTACCAAATTAACTAGTCCTAATACTCTCCAAATTAATTAGTTTCCCTTCAAAGCAAATGAAAATTACTAACCAAAACGATTTGCTTTCAAGTTGATATCTTGCAGCTTTTTCGCTGTGCTACCAGCACACCTATGTGGTGGAAATATCCCCAGCACAGTTATGCATAATTAGTTCGTCATTAAGAAAATCAGCGCTGTGCGAAGAAACATCGCGCCCAAACACAAAACGCGCAAGTGTGATATTTACCTAGTGGCAGTGTGTGTTGGGTTTCTGCGAGATCTCCACAAAAAGAACATAAGAAACGCGAGTGGGACGGAAAAATGCGCCGACGTCGTCGTCACTCCGGTGGCGGTGCAAATCCGCTGATATTTACGCGCAAAATTAATTAACAACACGCCGCATGAATGTACAATACATCATCGCCGCGCAAAACGGAGCACAATTACGGGAACGCGCGAATTATTACATCGCGGACACATGCCGGCCGCTTTGCATGTTGGTCACGAGAGGGATGAAATAATATTCGGCGCAGATGCATTCGAACAATGAATATTTTAAATTGGCGCTGATTTTCTTTCCAATTAAAAACGAATCGTAGCCACTGGCGGATGTTTTGCTGCGTTGCATTAATTTTTTTTCGCAGAATGCACGCAAGTAGAAAAAGCTCAAGAAGATTGTAAGGTTTGCATAAAAAGGAAGTTAATATCAAGATTATGTGAAAGAGTTGAACTGCTTGCTCCACGTTAAAAATCGTTGTTCTCTGCTCAAAGGCTTTGTAAATTTGTTGCAATTGCAATTAGAAAAGTCGTTCTAACATTTTCCCCGAATCTTTCATTTAATTATTTTACTTTCGCTCCATTTAGGAAAAAAACTTCCAGCCGATAATAAATATTGCTCGAAATTAATGTCACAACTCTTTGTCGCTCTCTTTGCACAATGCGCAGATGAATATTTACGTTTAGTTTAATTTCCTCCGGATGTACCTGATGGCAAGCCAAACTGTAGGCGCGTTATCGACGCAAATTAATATACTTGACACCCGAACTCCGCTGGCAGTTCAAAAGTTGTAGACTTTACGCACTCGACGGGTTGTTTTGCGGCCGCGTGCCGGGGTGACGGACGCAATTGCGGCCGACTGCAGGCTGCACACCGCAGGGATTGATGGCGCGATTTGGCGACGCACGGCTACCGAACAACGCTGCTGCTGCTGCTGCTTCTCGCGGCTCTCTCGGCGACCGTTTTAATGGGTTAACTGGCACCGACTGCTCTCTCGCGGCATGTACTTCTGCGTGCTGCACTGTTGCTCCCGACCGGCTCGCCGCGATGTAGCCGAATGTGCGGCATACACACTTTATATTGTCCGCTGGCGGGACGGAGACGGCGCGATGTGCGAGCGAGGCGGTCTAACCGCCCGCCGTCAGTGCGCTGAATGAATGGAGCGCGTGCCGCCACCGGCGACGTTACTACTTGCACCCTGCAATGAGGTACCAACTTCAAATGTTCAACACTGATGTGGTGCAATGAGGCATATAAAATCTGAAAACTTGCATGAATATCGTGCTGTTCATTTGGTCTCAATCAGTTTCAATTGAAACGTCACTGCTTTTTGCGGATTTAATATGAAACTGTATACTTTTCAGGGCTGACTTTGATTCCAAAGTGATTCACATTACCTAAATATCATAATAGTTTTACTTTATATTGAAACGCTACGTTTTTCTGCAATAAAAACATGTGATGATGTCAGAAAAACTAACTTTCCGAATTAAGCTAGATGCAGAAAAAAAGTCAAATCCAATCAAAAGGTAAAATCGAAATTCTCATATCCCAATCTTGATGAACTTATGATCCATATAAAAATATTTCTCAATAACATTTTGGGAAACTGAATAACTCTGTTCCATTCTATTCTGCTCAGTAATAGTTGAAATTCACTCAAAATAAGCTGAAATAAAGTCATAATTGGATACGCCAATATAAACATTGTTAAATATACTCCACAACTCTTCCAAGAAACAACATATTATTAAATAGATGCCTTGCCAAATGACGCATATTTAAATTTAATTTATAACCGGGCGTAAATTGAGCATAAAATGCATTCCATTAATAAAACTAACAAATACTTCATCACCATATTCTAGTTACCCATATACTTAGCAATCAGGGTGCAAATACAGCACGGTTCTACTCTTCCAAATCAGTAGAAAACTACATAATAGCAAAAATTACTTGCTAAACTTTGTAATAATATAGTAAAATCTCTTCTTCTTCTTCTTCTTCTAAATTCACCTCATACTCCCACAACTCTTAAACAGTTAACCTATAAATCAAGTCGTAAATCGTCACCAATTTCCGCAACGCTCCCCAGTATTCCATCATTTGTCGCTCCGCATTCCGCCACAGCTCGGTAGCAACAATCCATGCTTACAAAAGCAATAATTACAATCGGCACGGAGGGCCCCCAATCTTGTTCTTGATCCGCTCGCAAGTTTTTTGCCCGAACCGCAGCCGAATAAAATATGCATTCGCAAGCAGGGCGTAATACATCGTATAAATTTATTTTGGCGCGTGTCCAAGTGGAAAGTCAAAACCGCAGCCACGCAGTGATCCAACCATCATCATTCGGCACTATAAACCCCATCGAGCGATATATAAAAATCACTGCAACGTAGGAAATCGCCCAATGTGTTTGATTGCTGCGAGCGCGTTTTCTCAAGCTAGTAATTCGGAGTGTTACTCATTGGCACACAATCCGGGCGGTTTACGCAAAGAGACATAAATCGGTAATCGTGCGTTGCGGTTTGGCTTAAATTATAGCGCACCGAATGCGCATCACTATGAGATCATGCGGTGGGAAAATAGAAGAGCGCTTCAAGTATTTTCATTGTAAGCGTCGTATACATAGCGCATTTGTGCCTATAATACCATACAGATGTTACATATATTAAATTGCTTGATCTGTTTTTGATTGACGTGTTTATGTCTGTTACAAATGTTAAGATGCTTCGATCTGTTCATCTTCGCGCATTTATTCTACTCGCTGTGAAATTGACCTCGGATGTGTTTTGAGTTCGATGGGTGTGTGGTCTTATTCTGTTTCAAACTGTCAATGAAATTTCTTTGCAATACCGGCAAAAACTGTGCATGCGCTTCAAAACTATTCATTTTATTGATTGCAAATGCAGCTAGTCGCATGATAGAGTATTTAATTAAAAAATAACTGTATTGGAGCATCAAAATATATAGAGATCCTAGAAATTCTGTTTTTATTTCGTCAAGTTGTAGTTGCATATTTGGTTGCCTACCTGCAGGCAAAGCCATCTTACCTTTTATTGCTGTTTACTTAGGCTCCTTTGCATGTTAATCAAGGAAAATAATTTCGTCACACTCACCTGGAACAAGAGAAAACAACGTACAATTACATTCTCTCTCAAATTAGTCGTAAATTGTTTAATAAAGCAGCAATAAGCAACCCATCTCGCTAACTCTCATTTCCAACTATTCTATTTTTTTTACACGGCAAATTGTACAAATTAGGAATAAAGATAGTAAATTCTAGATTAATTAGCATATTCTTCTTCCCTATTATTGTCATCACACTGAGTATACCCATCACATGTGTCGCAGTTTGTTAGTATTACTGTGTGACTATTGTGCTAGAATGTTGACCGGAACATCGAGGGTCGATTGCGTGTGGAGCGAAACGAGGGGGCTGCAATTGTAATAGCGATGATGCCTTCACCGCTGGGAGCAGCAGTGAGGCGGTGGGTGGGAGACAACAGGCACACTCGTTCCCTTGTGCGTTTGTCAACATGACTGCAAGCGCCATGGCCGGACACCTATGCCACCGCCGCCTCCGCTGCCAGCACATGACGTACGGCATTAGATGTTGTCTATTTGTTGATAACGACGAGGCGCCTAGCGCATCCAAATGGCCCGTGCTTGGCTGGATGATCGCATGCCCCGTGCATGCATGCTCACGATCGTGCAATTATCATATCGCCGCCGCCATCGTGCGCATCGCGTTAACGAAAGAAAAACCCTGGCCCGCACACGACCGACGCATAATCGTTATTAATTGTTTCCTTTAAGCGCAATACTGTGGGATATGCAAATCATATAAATTAAGCGGGCAATGTGCAATAGTTTGATGTGGCGAGCTGTGTACCTGCCTTGTCATCGGTTATTAACGAATCCTTAACTTGTTAAATGGTAATTAGTGGAGTATATGTTAAACAGGTGGACTGTTATTTAACTTTGATTGTATTATTGTTGATAGCAACGTTGTTCGAGCTGAAAATTAGCGCTCCATGGCGTTTTGACTATACAGCTACGTTATGCTATTTTTAGTGTGTTTAAAGAGTCAAATATTCATGTTACACTTGTAATATTCTATTGAATTTTGTAAAATTGTTTCCCGAAATTGCTGCCGAGGGAAATGTTTGCCATGCAGCGGCAGCACTCCCCTACTGGCTTCGTTTTCAATGCGCTAACGCGTTAAAATCCTCGATTTCCATAAATGTATTTGCAATTTTCGCGTCGCAATGTTATTGCGTGCTTAGATAGAATATACTTACATGCACTATGTTTATTAATATACAGAAGAAAAACAATCAAAAAGCGAAATTTCTAAACGATGACAACCAAAGTGAAATCTTCAAGGAAAGCAACTCTAGTTCCAAGATATTTGCCTGCTGACCTTTGAATAAAGTGTGAAGAATGTAAATTAACAGATTGAATTTGTAAGTTGTAAAATGTTAAACATTGCTCGCAGTTATTTCACCCACCACTTAGTTTTCCCAGGCACGAGGGCAATAGTCTAGTATAGATTGTAAGAGGGCAAAGAAAAGTCGCTAGTTTTATGTGCCCCTCAACACACAATTCACATTCGCAGAATAAAGAGACACGTGGCGCCTGGTACGGTGCCGCAAGACCGCACGACACAAAAATACGAAGAAAAAGCAAAATGCGACCGCAGGAAGGAAATACAATCGTCTGCGTTTTGTTGCGCGTTTAAATCATAAACACTTACTCCATGCACGAAAACAGCAAAAACTGAAAAGTTAATTAAAGCATCCGTGCATCCAAGCTGAGGCTCAATAAAATGCAGTGGCAATATTTAAAGAAATTCCAACACCTTAATATCCCCACGCATATGAAATTGTGTATCACGCGCCATTAAAATATAATTGCGTATAAATTGATAGCGAATACGGAGTAATATACGACAAGCAATGAAATTATAACATGGCAGGCGAAAAGGCTGATATTCTCTCTCAACAAAATAATGCACGCGATTTTCGAATAAAATGCGAACGCAGAATGTGCATCCTACATATTTTTATGCTTCATTCATTTGCCTGGCCGTTTAACGCGGTGCGCCGTTTACTTTTGACCCTTTAGCAGGAATGCCGTCGTAAAACTAAAGCATCCCTCAATCGAAAACGAAGTAAAAAAAAAAAAAGCCGCACTATATTGGGCATTGGCCACCTGCTTAACAGGAATAATTAAAAATAAATTGCATTCGGTGAATTTATAAATATTGATAGGAAATTTCCGAGTGTAATTACACCTACGACGAGAAATTCTACTCTGCGACTTTATATTTATAGCAGTGTGCATTCAGGGATGACATTAATTCCCCGCCATGTTTCGGGCTTCAATAGCAGCAATTCCGTCTTTGATTTCTTCACCTGCATCCTCAATAACCTCCGCGCGGGTTTGTTAACTACGCATTTACTGTTTCACACTATTTTTAATTCTGCACTATTAAACTTTACTAATTTAATTTGGTTATACTACAACAATACGGTGCGCAAGAAATCTATAGCCGAGGATGTTAATTGTTTGGCTTACATGTACGAGTCGCAATAGAGAAATTCGTGCTTTTATTTCATAATTCAAGCAAATGTTTACTGCTTGCAACTAAAATAAAAGCTCGTCGAATAAAGTATGCAAACAGCAAAGAAGTGTATATAAAAACTAGTGCATCACATAATGATGTTCGCGTTGCGTTTTTCTACGTCTAGTTTACCTCGTCGACGACACGAAATTTCATAAATGTCACAATATTAAAATAATCTATACGTAGTGGGGGCGGCGGTCGGAAGCCAGGCCAGCGCTCTCGACAAACCACCACAACTAATATCATAAATACATAGACGTTTGTATGCACATGAAGGTTAAAAAATCAAATTGAAGTAACAACGTTTCATATTCCTCTATTTGCTCTACAAAAAGACGATTTCTAGAACAAAACTAGTAAAGCAATGATTGATTCGGTTAATTTGCTCATTGAGTCAAAGCATACGAAACAAAACAATTAAATGCAAATAAAAAACGGTGAAGACTAAAACAAGAAATATTTTAAGCGCTAGCATGCGGATTGTTTGACTTATTTACATAAGTAGCGAAAATATGACAGAAAATAAGCCGCAAAATATATCGACGTCAGACACGCGACTTGTGAATTTATTTGACAATAAATCCACCCTACGTCATTGTCCTTTACCCTCTTCGTATTGCATATTAACTGAATATTATCCTCGTTTCACATAGAAGTTCCTTTGACATATGCAACTAATTTGCAAATGATGATACATAAATTAAACCAATTGTTTTTGGACAATTTACTTGCATTTTTCAGTATTTACTGTCTTTCCATGATAATTGTTTCCACAGCATTAAACATAAAAACGTAACTCAAACAATGATATCTAAAGCTACTAAATAGACAACAGTTCGTTGTAGGTAAACGGAAGAGAGAGAAAGGACGACGCTAGAGTCATGTTGCACTTGTCCAACTTATACGTTACGTTGGTAAAGCTTTCTTTGCTTTGTTTATGTTGTTGTGTATTTTTTATTTAAAGAATTCCATTTAGGATTATTTAATATTCCTATAGTCAACGTTTGTTAAAATTCATATAATAATTTTTGTCAATTTTATACAGAATTTGTTAATTTCTACTCGCATCAGTGTTTTGTAATAAGAAGCAATAGTTTCCATGTAATTTCACTAAAAAAAGTAAAAAAAGTAGGATAACCATAGTTGACACTGTTAATTGTATTTGACCATGTTGCAAATTATATTAGCAAATTTCTATTTTTTATTTGAAGTGTGAAATTTTGAATCGCCTCGGTAGCAGCACACTTGTCAACTCGATGGCTTATCAGCAGATCGTGGTTTCAAATCCTGCTAAATCTTCCGTTGGAAGTGTTCGAATTGAAACCGAGAAGAGGTCTGCAACCAACCGAACAAACTGTCCACCTATTGAGTAGTAGTGATGAAAAGTCGAGTACAGTGCCAGTCTATAACCTGCATGGTTGACAATACCCTCAGAATCAAACACTACAAAATCATACACCCAGTATAGAGCAACAAAAAGGAATAAGTATACCAACATTATAAAATTACGATTATAAGCTGATGGATTTTTTAATACTTCCATTGCTAAATGGCAAAAGTTCATTGCAACTCATACGGTGATGTAAAGAATTTATGAGAGCTTCATGAAGGATTTGTTGATTACGAAACGTATCATCATATGACATCACCATACAAAGCAGACATAATCTCATCAGATTTCAGTGCCTGCTAACACCTGCTATCAGATGCAGTTCTACTAAGTGTTTTAAACACAAATCATAATAACCTAACTTTAACACACCCTAAATTGAAAACATAAACTTCGTGTAGCAGTTTTCAATCATTAATTGAACCCTTGCCACTGTCATATTAATCCAGTTGCTGCATTGGAATTGCTAATTGCTTATTCTTAGACTAACAGTTGATACATATTATTATCCTAATAAATATCTGTCTAATGTTGTAAACAGCAGATGACAACGTCCAATCACGGTGAATAAATAAAGCATCAAGTTAATTCAACAAGTTTGCACACCCATGTGGCAATACCATCCTTTCCACTCATAACGAAAAAACAATACCAGTAAATATTTACGATTAAAAAAATACTTAGTATGTAATGGAAACTTAATAAAAGTTGCTACAATGAGGAGTATATGACTTGATTTTAAATTGTTTTTGAATATATACCTACTCATTTTCAATTACACCCTACTTGGTCCCGTAGACGGCATGCTCACTTACCAACAAAACAGAACGAAAAGGACGTTACTGGAGATCTACATTGCTTTAACAAGTCCACTCAGGCATTGATATTGGGATAAATGCTGGATTGGAATTGTGACACATATCGTAATATTGCTAATGCAAAACGTCCATTGCCATGTACTTGCACGCAGAACGCATGTTTGATTATTATAAATTATTTGCGAATACACTTTATAACGTATTTCCGACGGGTGCGCGACGCAATCCTGGCTGCATGTGCATTGCACGTGCATATTGAAATAGTTTCAATTTTAGCACATTATTCTCGGCAATGAAAACATTCGCATTCGATATTATTCTTGCCATTGTTGTTGCCGCTGCTGCAGCGCATAATACGTGTAGTTAATTAACTATTGTGATCGCCATAGTACAGGTAGAGTTGACACGTTCAAACATGTGAAATTAGTTCGTTTCCAACCATGATTTCAGACACTCGTTTAATCAAATTTTAAATTATTGATTAACTTTAATCAAGCGCAACAAAGAAAACCAAACAGGAATACAAACTGAATAATCAAGCCAAAGTGAACGTGTTTGATAGTTTGAGCGTGATAAGCCCACAAAGATGATTTTTAGATTTTGACTAATTAGTCACAATATGTATTATGATTGGTATTAGCACATTTGGATTGCTGCGATCTCATAAAGCGTATGATAATCGAATGCAGGTGATTGCGAATTATGCTCGTGTGAATGCAATTAATTCCGATTCGTATTCGTTCGCGCCGCTAATTAGTGGTGCGTGTTTGCCAAAATACACGAATTAAATTTTCCCTGCCCCCATGAATCCCGACGCGGGCGCCTGACAGCGATAATAATGCCGAGTACAAAGCAAATATCGAATAAAACGCACTTAATTGGCCCAACACTCTCGGTAATGAACTTCGTATTAGTCGTAGGACAAACTTTTCATCACTTGCCGCAATTACCCAAACAGAGTTGTTAATCATCGATGAGCTTTCTCACTTCAGCACTTTCATTGTCGCTCATCAAGCGCATGATGCAGTCATATTTTTAAAACGCGATGATATATGCTGACTATTTGTAAGTCTCAGCTGTGATGAGAGTGTTAGAATTTACGTCCTGTGTTAATAGACAAAAGATTTTTCTCGCTTTTCATTCCAAAAGAGTAACCATAAGTTTATATGCCGCCGCTCAGCAACCCAAAAGACCAAGACCAAGTGGGGGACGCCTAATTTGACGTCACAACGCGAGGAAGTTTATAGCATTGAATCAGAAACATTTACGAACAGTAACTGCTGATGGGATGCTTTTCATAATAAAGCTTCTATGGTATATTGCATACGCAATCCACGTGGACGCCAGAGTGTCTATTAATGACGACTGCATTTATCCTGTATAAAGGAAGACATGTTTAAACTTGCCCCATACAATACACGTCTTTGTGGCATTCGGGCATTCATAAAACATGTCTTGAATCACCGCAGCGTTTTCTATTAAGCACGCGTACAAATTGCATCCAGAGATAGAAATGATTATCACATAACGACCCGTGCGCGATAAACAAAAGACGCCGGTGCATTCTATAAATTCTAATAAAAAATAGCGCGATGCGGTTTATGCATTTCATCCTTACGTACATATTTTCATTAATTTTTATAGCCAGAGGCGAAGTTCTCTACAAAACATCAGTTTTATGTTAAAGTTGACACATTAACTTTAAATTGTGTCGTTTACATTACGAAACTGCCAGTGTGCCTTATGAATAAATTATTATCCTTATTCCAAAACGAGCGTCCACCAACCGCCCGACGAGACGTACACACGAGCTGCGCGTAATTGAAATTTCTACTTAAATAACTGACCATTAGTTGAATGAACACAAATAAAAAGCGAGAGGAAGCTTTTAAGACTTGCAGAACTTATTCCAGATATTCGCTGAAAGCGTATGTGTGCTATGTGTCGTAATCAGTGTTTAATGATTATTGTTACAAGTACCGCTGTTTTTTTTTTGTTTTTTAATTTCTAAGATTGGATAATATCGCAATCCATTAAGATGGTAAAAAGTTCCACTGCGCTAACATGTTCCATCAAAACTTACGATTCCATTGAGTCCTTATAAAAGTGGCGCAATGTATTACTATTGCAATTAGAAATAAATTTATATAAATGCGTATGATCTGCAACTAGAAAAAGCAATAAATACTTGCAGCGCATGTGCATTTCCGTTACGATAATTCATATCATAACCACGTTTTTGTATCACCAACCCCGCTGTGTTCTTCTCCATGCTGAGTTGTAAAGTTTTACAGCAGCCTCGAATGAATATTCAATACGTAATTTACATATGAAGAGCTGTTTGTACGTCTCATAAAGTAAAGAATCTGCTCTCTTTCCTATTTCCACCAGCAGCGGGGATTAACCAAAGAATAAATCTGGTAAAAGAGCGCGCGACTGCAAGTGTAGTGCCGGGAGGACACACAATGGCAACGAGTATTATTTGCGCACAAAGATGCCCTTGCGAACAAGCCATACGCGCTGAAAAAATCGACGACCCTAAGAACCGCACAGGAACTGCACAAGAAATACCATAGGGCGGCTGAAAGAAAACTTGCTTGCGCTTTTTCAACTAACCACTCGTGGCTAACTTACTTGGAAGGCTTCACTATTCGTTGCTGACATGTCCAGACACTTATTGAAACATTCAATGGATGCAATTCAAGAGTTGCAAGTTGATTATAAAATATTTCAATTTAGTGGATAAATTTGAAGTCGTGCAATAGAGCACCCTGTAGAAGAATATGAATTTGACAAAGTAGAAGAAGACGGAAAAAAGGCAAGCTCTAAGAACTTGCTTCCATTAAGGTAGCGGTTTTACAAATGACTTACTTGCGTCAGACAAACACAAATGTCACGTTTACCCATTCTGTGACGATGTCAGCGTGTGTAATGAGTTAAAGAAAAGTGTATGTGGTGTATCCCGTGTACATCAAATGTTTTCGCCATTTTTTTGTTTCTTCTATGGAGAAAGAAACCTTCAATAGTGAGCACAAAGATGCCATCATTCTGTTGCTTCAGTATATATCACCAAAAATGCACTAAATTTATTAGCTTGATACATAAGAAAACTTAACTTCTTGTGCCTTCTAATTCAGATGAAATTCATTCCATCACACTCTCTTTCTTGTCAGTAAGGAATGTGATTATATTAAAAACAAATAGAGTGATAAATAATAGGACCAGAAATGTAATCATGTTTTACGAGCTTTGTGATACGCATTGTCATAACGAGTAAAAATGATCTCACCAACGTGTTTGCATATAATTTCCCGACAAACAGCAACGGTTCGGGTTGAAAGTTTTTGGTCGTTTGTGTAATACCACTTCCCTCCGCTCCTGCGCCGAAATTGTCGCGAGTGCCGGCGAGTAATTTCATCCGAATCCGAGGAGAATCGCCGCCATTACCGAACGCAACGACTGTATCAGCCGCCCCCAACCACGGAAACTCACTCGCGCTACTCGCAAGTACGTGTAATGTGAATAAAGTATGATTGCGTCGAGTTCGCATTATCACGACCAGCGGGTGGTGGCAATCAACGGGCGGCCACCAAACGACAAATCATTCCTTGCGCCAGTTTCGAAACCCGAAACATGATTATCTGACAGGATGCGTCCTGCACGCAGAAACGTGATGCCACTTTTTTGCCGCTGGTAACGTTCTAGTTCTAATTCTAGATTGAATTGAACGCCTACGCATTGTCACAGGAAGAATCAACAACTACCTCTCTGAGGAGGTTAGTAAAAAGTTGGTATTGTTGGACTGATCTGATGTAATTAGTAATGAGGCGTTGAGCTGAAAGACGTTGATGTGTTACCTGGACAGTTTTGTTCATCCGTCTTGTCCTCGCAGTCGTAGTTACCATCGCAGCGTTGACTTTCAGGAATGCATCGACGAATGTCGCAAGAGATCTCGAAGACAGCACAGGCTAAAAGAAAAAATATGTTAGATTGTGATAGACACTTAAACACATCCAAAACAATTGTAGACGAATTAGAACCATGGAATCTAGAGTCGGTGGTGTTGCTTGCAAGGCTGATAACTAAAAACTGACTTCATACTGATGAAGTATTTACATCAGCTGTGGCACATCTGCAATGTTTGTTACTAAAGGATTACGCATTTGGTATCTGTTAGTTCTTCAAAACTCAAACAGCTCCTTAATATTTACGTTTAGGAGGATAACCGCATTTCACTTCGTCTTCGTCCTCTCCTTGCGGGCAATCCCTGTTGCCATCGCACTCTTGATCCGCACAAATTGTTGCTTCCGAGTCATGACACTGGATAAAGTCATCCGCGCGACATCTAGGTTTCTGTGACGGCATTTCGGGCAGTTTGGTTGAGAAATCTATATTTACTTCGTTATCGGGATCACCACCATCATCTGCACCTATTTTCAAAGTTAAAAATGAGACGAACTCAAATCTTCATTATGCACTGATTAGTCAAGCGGCATTTTGAAGAAGCAGCAGCGGTCAGCATCAAATTGGCGAGCAGCTAGTATTTGCCAATATCATATCTACCCTAAAATCCAAAACCATCCCCAAACCTTGGGTGACATACAAATAATTCTGTATAACATTTGCAGTTGTTCGAAAATTATAAACCTAATATGTACAGGTTTACAATGTAGCATAATTGTGATGTGATTTCAATCAACTTATTTAGGTTGAAAATGATTATTTAACAAATACTACCACCTGTTGGATAAATAACCAAACCAATACCGAAATGGCATCAATAACAAATATACGTTATGTAAACTAAATTTAAAACGCAATGCAACAATATAAAAGCTGGCATTTTCAAATAGAAAATATATACAAATAATAAAATAAAAATCATACCATGACAATTTTCCTCGTCAGTGCCATCGGAACAATCGTTTCGACCATCACAACGAACATGAATTGGTAGGCATTGACCGTTTTTGCAATCAACTTCTTCATCTGAACATGGTTTTGGAGGTTTTTTGTCTTTGAAATAATTCAGAATGTTAACCAAACACAAAAATAAACGAAAGAACACAATATAGTTTTAAGGGACAGTTAAAACACGTCAGGATATTGCCAACAAATGAAATTACCTTCAAATTCTTGGAATTTAAAATCATCGGGCTTAACAGGCAGACTACCAATACTATACGTGTTGATTTGGTCTTCAAACTTCTTCCTAATCAAGTTGCCATTGTTGAAATTTTCACTCTGAAGATCTACCGTTACCAAAGAAGAGAATGAGTCTTCCTTCCGTTCTCTAAAATAGATAAATACGCTATAGAGTAATGCATCATTCTATTTATAACAATATGAACGAATGTTCTTACTTGATTTTAACAACAGTTGAAGTTTGATTTCCAGAAACATCCTTATAGATTTGATCGATGTTATCCACAATTTGCTCTGTTAAGCGTTTATACTCATCGCGATTCTTCTCCTTGTCCAAATAAGGTTCCATCAGAGTGAAATGGATTCGGTAGTAAACCGGATGTTTTGCTCCATCATCAGTGATTGGTGTTTCGCCAGAGTGGTGACCAGAGGTGTCAAAGTCTTCATCATCATCAAAACCACCACTAAAAAGGTTAAATTCATTAGGGATGTATTGATTCAAAAGCTTCATTGTTATTGGTTGCAAAATGCTAATACACTTACTCTAGGGGATTTTTGTGGTAGTTCTTACTGTCACCAATAAGTGTTAAGGTATCATAGTCGTCCTCTTCTTCACGTGACTGCAATTTCTCGTTGGAAGCACCTTCGACTAGTTGTTGTGATTGTCCTTCAATCTTGTTATTTTCTTCGTCTTCTTCTTCTTCTCCTTCTGGTGCCACAGTTGTTGTTGTTGTGGTGGTAGTGGTGGAACCAAAAAGACTCCAGTTGTTGTCAAACCATCCCCTTTTTATCCTGCGATATGACTTGGTAAGCCAATGCTCATTGTCTTCTAAGTGTTGACTAGATTGACTATGTAGATGATTTGTTGACTTGGTTGCATCAAATGTTAAGTCATCTTCATTCTAAAAACAAACAAAGGGAAGTTCAGTGCCATCGCATAAAATAAGATACATGATTTAATACAAATTTTACAACATTATTATTCGGGCGTATAATTAATGGGCAAGCAATTAATATAATACATTTTGTGTTGCGAGATGTAAGTAAGGCACGTAGGAGGTATTTGCATAAACATGAATAAATAGTTTCGGCTGAGTTTGCATCACGCTGGGCTGTCTAGATTACTGCTCCTTTTTGGAAAGTGTAGGAAAACGAGGAAGATGTCGACAAGACGCTAGTTAAGGACCCTAAAAGACCGTTACCCCGTTTACCACGCAAGTAGAGCCCTGGTACCCGAGGAAACTTTTACTTTATTTGTGCAAATTTGTTTTTCAAACAAAATGTCGCAGGTGCTCGCTGAATTTTAAAACGCCCGTGGATGGTATGCATAAGCGTGGAGTGCGGAGCAGGCTCATAGGTCATCGCATTACGAGGTGTCGAGAAGTTAAAGGACGTCTTAAAAGAGATCGCGTGCATCGAATAACAGACACATTATTATCGTTATTATCAAAGTCAGCAACGGGCCGACCTGGCGCTTGTCCCGCATGAGGCCCACTCTTCTTACCGCCGTACTTGCTCATATTCTGCGCCGTCCTCTCACCCCAAGGTAGGCGTCGGTGAACGTGCGCTCCGTTGTCGGAGAAGAAACGATGCCGTCGTCGCAGCACGCATTTTTCCATCGTTAGAACGTTACCAAAACGATTCACTATTATGGGAACACGAAATGTGCTGGAAACCACGTGAACCTGGGACTAACTCTACCCTAACCACCTCAATCGTCCTGCTAGGTCGGGCGCACGAGGCACATGCATGTATTTATTTATATTCTCGTGTAGGGGTGGCAATGTTCAGATTTCGCCAGTGTGCACATGACAATCCCGTGGTCGCCAGTAAATCCTGACTCTGGATGCCTTGCTGCGCTTGCCATTTTGGCGTGCGCTGCCATTGTTGACAACGATGTTAATGCCACGATGGCGCAAACGATATTTTCGTGCAATTTAATCCGCTGGTGGATGGCGGCACTTACAAATTTTCGTTACAAATTGCACGTGAATTTTTACTACATCGAATTTGATCAGCGGGCACTTTACCACTTTGCCTTTTTTGACGCAATCTTTAAATTACGCCACTGGAAACTTTTTGTAGGTAAATATGGAAAACAGATATAATACCATATAAAATAAACCTTTGGGATATAAACATTATAAACGCGTGAAAGTTTGGCTTTTACTTCGTACACATGGCTTCTGTCTGAAGCACTACGAGTACAATGTTGTAACACAATTTTTGGCTTTTCACAAGCAGAAACCGCATGTTGCAAAGTTGGGTCAAAAGATGTAGAAAGAGTTTGTTTATGATCGCAAGTGAGCATAACTGGGAATAAAACAGAAGTTGATCTTGTTGGTTTATCGCTTTTTTATTTGCTTACTAGCCTCTTGGTGCAGTCACTGAACATGCTGCAGCGATGGTGCACGATGAAAGACTTCTTTTACATGAATTCCCCCCCTCGACATCAATCAAGTTAAAAGAGGATCTGCTTGTATAATGAAAGCGTTTGAAATGCCCTCTACAACTTGAGACGTGCTGGTAGTTAATTATCCACGAATTGCATTAAAACTCAATAAATATTAAAAGTTGCAGGAGTGAGTAATGATCAAATCAGTGTATTTCAACTTGGTGCATTTCTTTGTTCTTTTTCCACCGTAAATGATACCAGGACTCGTTCTGCTGTTGCGAGGTGTGAGGCTTTGGTAATACGAGTTGGCGAGAAGATTGTGGAGGGATTCCGCATTTCGAACAACCACGAATACCGCAAAACGACGATGCAACAGCTCGCAACTTGGCAAACTAGAACTACTTACACAGCTAGCCAAATATCGCATGGAACAGCAAGCAACATGAGTCAACGCGAAACTCATATGTGAGAGGGCGGCTGGGTGGCCATAGAAAGAAGTAGAAAGAGTGGACGAAAGAATGAGAGAAGCACACGCGTTGGCATAGATTTCGAGGTTTGGGAGGTGGGCGCGAAAGCTGAAGACGACGGCGGCGACGATGTCGGCGAGCGCGTCAACTTTTGAAGGCGAAGCGACTCGAAAGTCCGAAAGCGTAGTATGCATGGAAGCGTACAGCCACAAGCCACCGGCAGCCGTGCCTCATCTTCTTCGGGGATCCACGCCTCTGTCGGCTCTGCGTTCATTCTGCTACTCGTAACGATCATACGCCGCCCGAAACGCCAAGGTGTACGTGATAGCTTTATAGGGATTTAATACCGATTCTTAAAACACAAGTTTTCCAACAAGACGAGAGGAGTCGCGTCCATGGTCTCATGCCCCCCAATGCCACCCCCCGGAGCAATCTTTTCCGGAGAGAACATTCCAGAATAAAAGCGGCCAAATCAGTTTAAATGAAAATGGCTAAAAAATTAGTTACCCTGAGATATTCTCTAAAATTAGCAGAAATAAGCGAACTGCCTTTATATTTGTTTGGATATAACCTGGTTGGTTCGTACCCATTAGTGTCCTATCAGCGCAAGGTAAGTAAGTAGAGATCGATCAAGAAATATCTAGATTCCACACGACGATTATAGAATTCTGTAAGGCATTGTTTAACTCGAATTAAGGCTACTACCGCCGCACAGTAGCATTCTTTTATCAGCACTTCACCTTTGTACTCCCCCGCGCGTGTATTTAGTAATTTGGCCATTGTTTGATTGGTACATGGTCATTTATTCGCCAATGTACATTTCCTTAAAAGCACTCTACCACTGAGCACTTACATGCGAATTCTACGTAAATTAATAAAGTCGCACAAATAACCACATAAAAACAGCTATTGGGAGGTTGATCAAAAGAAAACAGTATCAATTGTGTGGCATTATTTACTAATGGGGGGCATGAATATTACAAAAATTACATGACAAACATAAGCTTTTTTCTTTTGATCAACGATAATTCACTGTGTGGGCAGAAGTTATAATTTCGTATCAGAATATTCGAATTGTTATCATAAGAATCATTTTTATTGCTACAACAGAGAATTTGACTGGAATTTCAGAATCCGTCCATTCAATACTTCAATTGGAGTGTTTGGAGTGGATTACTACCCAATGATGACTGTTATAATAGAAGCTCTCAAAGCTTAGGGATTATGTACACTACAAACTACATAGAGTTATCCTTTCAGTCCACTTTAGACGTTGCACTGTTTGGTAGTAACATGATCTTCCATCTGCTGAAAAATAAGTGTAATCTGTTATATCTGTAAATAATAATAGCTAAACTCGTTATGTAATGTCAAGTAATCCTAGAAGATCACTTGTCATTCCTAAGTCTACCACCATATTCGTTCTAAGCTGTAATGCAAATTGGCAGCAGTTATCTGTCCCTGAACCACAATGATAATAGCTGCTTGAAATATTCCCAGATAGATTTACCGCCTGCTCTTCTACTACATTCTGCTTCTTTTCGACGTGGTGCCGGCGCCGCATCGACGCCGTTAATTCCAGCTAGTAATGTCGCCGGGCACGCACGAACGCACGCGTTGATTGTAAATTAGCCATTTAAGTCGGCAAGTGGCTTCAATTGACTCTTCTTCGCTATGTCGACAAGTTATATCATAAATCAATATTTCCACCAGGCCACGCATCGCGCACTTGGGGCATTGAAAAGTGGCGGCAAAGTTGTTAAGTCGACATAGAAAAAAGTGATAATTCGTAACTACGTCTATCACGAATTAAGCGAATAAAGCACGATGGGCAAGAGAATCGAAAGGATGTCAATTAACAAGTATGCCTGATGAATGCAATGAATACAAATCAGCCTTCAACTTTGATGGCGTATATTTCATGATTGCGATTGTCGCATCGCAGGCAATAGATATTAATGTAATCAAACATTGGTAAAATCCTGTCATGGATGTTTAAAGTTGCATGCATTAGTTGTGTGTGAGAGATTGTGTAAAGTGGAGAAGACGAGGCTGCGCTCTGTGCGAAAAACCAGCAACACAGGCAGTCACGTTCTACATGATAAAATTCGTTTATCCGAATATGCCGCTAACGTACGTGTAAGATCTGCAAGTGGTAAATGGTAAGCATCTGCAACAGCGGGAGCCAATATGCGTGCGGGAGAGGTGACGGAGGCGGCGGCGCAACTGGGGGGTCGAAGAGGAGATATCATAACACTTGTAAATATTCACGAGTGCCCGTTTTGCAGCCGGCAGCGCAGCCGGGCCAATATCATAGTCGAAACCGGAGCGCATGTGAATAAACCACACGCGCCAAAAGGGCTGGTATCAAGTCGAGGGAGATCATTTCGAAATTCGAATATCTCTCGCGTTGCACCGAGCACGGCGGCGCGCAAGATGTAGGACTGTAGAAAGCCGCCACCACCACGGTAAACATCTTACCGAAAAGCCCACCATATCTGTTTTATTTATGATCCGAAACAAATCAGAATGAATGAATGGTATTCAAACGTGGTCGTTTGGAAGAGGTTAAGAACTTTCTTTGAGTGGAATTTAAAATTCTGGATTTCACTCAAATAACGTGTCACTTTTTATCCAACAGTAGAGAAGTCAATAAAGGAAATCAAATTAGACGTAAAAAACGGAGGCATTGTTAACAGATTTTACACTTGTAAGGATTGAAGCACCAGCTAGGAAGCACTAATAATGAATCTAGGTTAAAAGTGCTTATATTGTGTGGCACTTTATACCATTATATGCCGTCGGATCAATTCCAGTTGATTTATTTAAATGCATGAAAAAAAGTGGTGGGTGGAACTGTAAAAAAGCATTAAAGCGCTCTGCGACACAACAGAACGCCGCTTTGTTATAAAACTTTTCATGCATATTTAGCGCATGGCTTTTTCAACTTTTCGAAATTATCAAAGGCCCCATGAGTGTGGCACATGAGGGCCAGTTATCCGGCGAAGACTTGAGCGCTCCGTAGCAACTAGAGGATGGCAGAAAAAGAGGTGCAACTCCTTAGCGGGGCTTAAGAAAGTCCAAGAGTGTGTGGGTGTGTAGCGCAAGCGTATAGAGGCAAGCAGCGGCGGCAAAATTCGTTGGACGCGTAATTTGCTGCTAATATGATCAATCTGAACGGCCGTTCGCATTCTGGACACGTAGGCGCTATTCTCACCCTCACTCTAGGCCCTTACGCGCGAAGAAGTTACATTTACACTTCCTTCGCTTACACAACGTGCATTAGAGAAAAAATTGGAAAAAAAAAGGGGTGGGGTAACCGCCAGCCAAGTTTTCAAATATTTTACTATTGAACAATATTCTACAATAAACAATTGCGACTCTAATCTCATGTGATCTCCAATAATTGTAAGGTGGACTGGCTCAAGGTTATAAGGTTTGGAATAGAACCGAACATGACGTTTGCAAGCCCATGGCGCGTGGGTCGCAGCACGTAGCAAATAAGTAACCCCGAAAATGATGTAACATACAATTGAGAATAACCCGTCGACTCCACACCCCCGAGCAGGGCACATTGCCAAACGAGCCACCGAAGACCTATCGCGCTGTTTGGAATTACGCCCGAGACTTGTTACTTGTTACTTTCGACATTATCGTTCCGACCTGCCATATACCCTAAATATGCTCGTAAGTGACCGCACAGAGTTCAATTGTTTTACATGCAGGCATAACATAGAAACGGGCCCACCAAGAATAAGACCCAACTCTAAACACGTACGTCTAATTTGAAACACATTGCGACCTAGCACAACCTTTCGATGCTCTCGGTGGGTTATAATAGAATTATTAGCAAACAAATACTCATTGCCCCAACAAAAAGGAACCATGATAAGGACCAGTGTATAAAAGATATCGTCGTGGGATCTTAATTTAATTAAAATTCTCACCAGATGCCAGTTTCCTGGTTGCTTTGGGTACATTTTCCAGTTGACTAAAATAGCTATTATCAAATGAAGACATTTGCCTATATCGATTGAGTCCGGAAGGTGAGTGTTTGATGTGGACCTGTATTTCTACTCTGCTTGAATTGATTCGTCGTAAAAATGTCTGCAACGAGTTAAAAAGTTTGCCTATCCACGAGTGGTTTCCTCCACTCTGACGCGCGTTCGTTCAATTGTCGTCTGGAATTTGTTTGGCAAACAGAATCGTCGGAAGAGAGCCAATATTTGTTTTCACATTAACACAAAGTATGACATTATTCAAAAGGGTTTGCACTACACAGCCACTCGTGAAAATTAGTTAAGGTCAGAAATATCAAAGATCATACAAGTTTCGGTAATGACAAGGTTCGAAACCTCCACAAAACAGCTATAAACTGATAAAACTTTATAACAATATATAATGTGTCGTCGGTTTTTATTAATTAAAAATGATGTAAACACCTTGAATGTAGGAATTTGTTGCTCCATTTCAGTGCATATTGCAATACAAGCACACAAAACCCAAAAAAGGACTTCCAATGCATCAATAAGTACTTGATTCAATAATTGAAGTAGACACCAGATTGCATACTGATAATGACATTACCATGCCCTATAAATTGAATGAATCCATCAAATACTTTTTACGTTCAGTTTTTATATCTTATGGAGCTGTGTATTTTTTATTCGGCTGTTCAGCGCAGTTCAATGAAGCGAGCATATATGGTGATATTACACCAGGAACTGGTTTGCAGGCATACTTGCACAACATACAAACACATCCAACACACATCCCATATAAGCTGCAGTCGAAATTTTGTGCATTTCGTGCATCACGCGGATGAATACGCACTAAATCTTCGCCAACCACACCTGCCGCACATGTGGAGCCAGCCGGGCGGGCGAATGGTGTCTGATCGGTGTGATATTGATGGTAGACCTTGCGCCAGACGAATGTCGTCAACTTGGGCGAACGCCGTCGTCGGCGACTTGGTGCTGAATTGAGAATTCAAGCGATTCAAGCATTCCGATCCGGCCGCGTGGGACCACAAGTCTGCATCATGGAGCTTATAAATAGAATCGCAAATGCAAAGTCAGTGCACTTTTGCGATTGTCTAGCGTGCGTTTCCTGCTACTCGAGATCAACATTAGCTGATGATATCATTGCATTAAATGAATAGACTACTGTTTGTTTGCGAAACGCCTAACTGATCTTTTATCATATGATCTCATCACACCTTTGAGGGTTTGAAGAGAGTTAGAGTTGCGGCAAGTTAGTAACCAAGTTTATAAGTCAAGTTGTAAGTTATCATTTGACTGTAAAAGTTTACATCCTCAAGTCCACCTGACTTGAGTGGCGAGTTGTGAGAGGTGGCGAAAGATACTGATGATTTGTGTGCTTTGAATCAACTTGAATGATACGCTTGATTATCCGGCTATGATAGTGCAAAATTAATAATAATTAAAGCACACATCAAGGTCCTAAAGGGGTTAAATTCCCTGTTAAACATGGTTCACGTATGGTCCGTACTTGGGACAATTACATTAATTGATGCATCAACTTAGTTAATCCCACCTGGGAGTTGCCTAAATATGTTCATTACTATTTCATCAACGCCATTAATCTAACCTCATTCCATTGGCACTTGGGCATTGTTTTACAATTGCAACACTGTGGCATTGCATGTATAACTGTACAATGAGATTATTCCCAAGTTAGAAAAGATTGAAAATAAACGCAAATATAGTCATTACATACAAGTTGGAATTGTCAAATTTAAACCTCTTGTTGTTCGAAAGTCGTCCGCATACCCGGGCGAGATTATGTGTCAAGCGTCCCGCCTTAATCCGACGTCGTACGCGACCGCGATGGAAATCTCTGCCGCCCCCAGACCATCAACAGCGGCGCGAACAACGTCGTGAGCACATTTACACTAAACCTAAACACGCACCATTTAGGAAATGATATAAAGGAGGTGGCTGGTGGACAAACGCCAGGCGGTCGCTGCCGCCGCCGCAGACGGCGAGGACTTAATACCAGAACAAATTATGTAGAGGAAGTGCTTTACATTTTTATTAGGCAAGCAGCAAATGGGCCGTAAAAGCGGACGTAAAAAGCATACAAAAAGGGCGATGGCGAGTGGGCAACAAGAAAGGAAATATGTTGATACAAATCACTAGTTGATAGGGTTATAGTTATATTCCCGTTAGAAAATAAAATAAAAAAAAGTTTGATGAATTTAAAATTATATTTTATCGGCGTTCGACTCAGAATCGGTTTTCCCCGAGTTGAAAATGTGAATTTGTCAAAAACTAAATGGACAATATTAAGTGCGTCAGGGGTGTGGGATCATGGTTTTGATGCTTGGCACTGGTGATGGCTGCGTTTAAGAAATCCGTGAGCGTTGAAAAGTTATGATGGATTAGTTCCAGCACACGATGGCATAGCGAATAAATCTCGACAACGCTTTTAGGAAGAATCCTCTCCTCATGCCTCGCTCCTTCCTCACTCTCGCTGCGGACATTCCGCATTCTCCTGATGTGTGCGCACATATTCCCCCCTTTCACGCGTAACTAACCTTCTGAACGTGAGCTTCTCAAGAGGGTGGCAAGATTTCGAAGCTGAGAACCACCAAAAATATGAGTCCCCTCCACCCTCTATATAAGTCCATTGTATTTATCTCACCACGGATATCTCCAAATTGTATCCCGCCACATCGCAAAACGTAAATGCAATGTTACATCAACACGAATAGTTTTGAACTTCAGTTAAACCCAGAACAGGAGGTAGTCATTGCAAAGATATAGGTAGCATGGTAATATCCACTCTATCTCTAGCTTTATGCAGATTACGTTAAGAGGACAGTTGCAGGTTCTCGTGGCTCCTGATTCTTGAAGCCGTCGCGTCGCCAGTGCCCTCTCGCGTGATTCAAACACGCGTCGAGTAGACTTAGCTCTCATCAAGCACGCCTTCGTACATGCCGAGGTATTTATTACTTTTTTTGCAACGATAGCGCTAAACTTCCGGTTTGCAGTCGGCCCACAACAGCTCAGCCCAACACCAAACACTTGACTAGCGCGTCATTCTTGAGTGGTCGTATGCGATTTATTCCATTTCGTGTTTTTTTCTTCGCTGCTGAGAATCCTCTAATCAACTCGCGTGTGGTGAGTATTCCACTTCTCCATTCATGAGTGACATGCACTTTAGACATTACTAGAGCAAGGGATAGAAAAATCGAAGTGCAGATGATTTTGCACATGGAAGGAATTTAAAATCCTGATAAATTCAATGGAATCCTCTAAACACTGATGTGCTCAATTGGAAAGCATGTAAAGTCCATCATTTGTATGAATAATCACATGAGGAAAACTCTAAGTGAATTCGTAGGCAATCGACGGCTTCTGTTGATTCTCGTGAGACGAACAGATGCTCCTTAAAATATTTATCCCCTATTCCTCTGATCAGGGATAAGAAAGTTACGGCGCCTCGGGGAACCATGCATTCGACACCACATCTGCCTCCACCACAACCGTTGACTCACGGTTCTCACCTCCCTCCCAGTCTATATCGGAACGGCGGCGGCGATGTGTCTTGGGAGACTGACTGTTGACATGTAGAGTTAAGCGTGGTTGTTAACCCAGAAGACTCTTGCGTCCATCACTTCAGTGAAAAAAACTACCATCTTCTCATATATTCCCAATTGCTTTTGCAGCGCATTTGGAAGCGCGGTAAAACACTGATGCACGAGCATAAAAATCAAATGCAAATTTAAAGACACCATAATGTTATATTAATAAAATATTGCCAAGTTTTCTATTCTTATAGTTGACCAGATTCGCCAAGACTGTACTCAACGCAAACGCAGACTCAGACTTGACTGTATTTCATTCATGGAAACCAGAAAGCCCCTAGTTTAAATATACAAGCAATAATTGCACCATAAGGAAGTTATAAAATTATATTTCGAGCGTTGATCTGCGCGTGGACCGACTTGGCTCGACTGTGCCGCCACCAGCAAGTTACATGTGCCAGTTTTTAATCAATATGTGGTTATTGGTCAGTGCGATGTGTACACAGCAAGGTTTGCAAATGTGGAAACCAAACCACATACAATAACTGGCAACAATTGTTTTTTTTTCTTTTTTTAAATTTTAAAATATGTGCACAAACGGATATGTTATGATTTTGTCAGAGACGTGTTAAAATAGACGAAACCACAGTTGATCAAAAAAGTATGAAAGCGATGAACAAATGGTGTGCAGATAACGCATGTTCTATTTCCTGTTTGATGGGTAGATTATTTCTTCATTATTGTATGTTATTATGAAAGCAAATTGAATACAAATTTGATACCAAATATGATATTTCTATTTAGAAAGGTAAAGCAATATATGTGTATGTTATACGGACGTGCCCATCAACGAAACACAACTTTAAGCTGCCTTTATGCCTCCCTGATTACAGCTCATGTACACAGCAAATGCCGCGACCACAAAGAGATGATCTCATCGCTTGTGCAAGATAAGACGATTATAAGTATTGAGATATGCACGCATTAAAGCAGACCAACGCGCCGGCGACGAAGTGACGAAACCAGCAATTTTTTTTATTGATGAAATGGCTACACATGAGTTTTATTGACTGTAACATGAATAATGCGTACTTTTTTCTATTGGCAATGTGCAGTCGACGCCACTAACGACGTGAAAACAATGTTTTATTATCATTTTATTCTTATGGTCGTGTGATGCGACACACGCACTGCTTACTAAATGGAACATGGAAATGAGTATTGGTGTCGATTAATGATGTCATGGCATAGTAATTTTTATTTGTGTTTATTAATGTGGTCAAATAACAAGGTTATGTGATAGTATAAATAAATATGGAGAAAAAGGCCCAAGGAAATCAGCATAAAGGATTAACTTACAAATCTTATTTTAGTAAGTTATAAGTCCAAGCGGCGAAGGAAAGGATTGGTGATTTCCGAAAAGTTGAATATAAGTGAATGAAGAATATAAATCAGGTCGACACAATATGTGTTAGATGTCATGACCCTAGCCGATGGTGGCGCATCTCCTGTTATCACTCTAACTTTTACACTCTTTAACTCTTTAGAGAACCATCAGGCTAGAAAGTTCGGAATCAATATAACTAGCTCGCACCCGCCACACTGGCAAACTATAGCCTTAATGCCATCATCGTCGGGGTTGCACCCGCACCACCAAACTGACCCATCGCCTCCACCATCGACGCAATGTGTCGTCTGGATCGAAAACTTATTAAAGCCTGTACCCACCAAGCAATAAACACCGAATAAAGGAATCAAATGAGATTGATTCGAAATAACTTTGATTCCGACATATATGAACCCACTGGTAAAAAACAAATGTAGTAAGTAATAGGAATATCCTTAATTGAAAAAGATATTTTTAGATTAGGAGGCTGTAGAAACTTTTAGTTTTATACATGACACAGACATCAATCACTGGCCGGGAAAATGTCAGTCACTAATGCAAGTACTGCAACTTTTAGCCATACCTGACCTCACCCGCCGTCATCATCGTCCTGCAACTTGGCAACTTTGCAAAGATAGGGTTATTTGTCAATGACATTTTATGCGTTATGTAAGCGCTGCGTTATGGGAAGATATGGCGGGACTGCGCAATGCTTTGATGGGCTAAGAAGCTGCAGGGTATCATCTCAGCTGCGGTTGGAGCTTGCACCCATCTACACTCATTCTGCATTGTGGGCAACTGGTCGTCGCACGGCTTTCTAGATTACGATCATCGGTTTATTATGTATTATATATTATGGTTACGAGCGAGTGGTGGCGGCCGTTTGGCAGAGATGTGAGAGACAGCACAGATTTACACGATGGTGCAGAATGCAAATGCATTTTCGGATCAACATTTCAACCGTTGTTCGTTCGCTGACATTGGGTGAGGAAATTTAGTGTGACTAATGAAGGCAACGCACATCCGGAATGGAATCATAAAGAGTGCGTGCATGAGAATCAAAATTTATTGAAGAATATGTAAAGTAATAAAGTGCACAGATAAATAAATACCTTCGATTAAAATAATAAATACTATACTCCTGCTTGTTTTACTCATTCATGCATTTATGCATTAAGTATTTTACTGATGCTATGGTGAGATCCATATAAGCCTCATCACAAAAGGTACCTTCTGCTTCAAGATAAACTCTTGTAATTGCCTCACATTATTGAAAATTATACATTCTGCTCAATTATCTCCTCCAGGCTATTTTAATGTACAAACTTGAATCATAACCTAGTACATTGTCGTTCGCCCAGCACCTCCACTATATTAAATTCCAAACTCGTAATTATCCCGCACTTTAAGACAGCTGCTGTTGCACTGTAGTACGGATTATTCCATGCTCCTAATTACGTTGTAATACGAGCAAATAACAGGAATCTGCAGTTTTCAACCACACTGATATGTTTGGACGTTTTTAAAAATCTTCGCCTGCCTTTAAACTTGGGTTGTTACTGTCTATGTGGACGTGTTAATTGTTTGATTCTGACGTTTTACGAGGGCCTGGCATGGAAGAAATTTCATGTAAATATTTCACGCCTCAGGATTGTGTGACAATTTATATTTTATATGAACACGTTAAGCCTGTTGATCACAGCTTTAGTATCTTTGTGAACAGGAGAGAACATGTGTAAAGTATGCTGTAATGGCAGATTACGATCTAGTTGCCCTCGTGGATTTTAATATGATGTAGAGTCAGGTAGGTGTGAAAAGTTGTATGTTTTTTACTCGGAAAGGAGTGCGCATCAGGTTATGTAAATTGTGTGGATGCCAGAGAGACAAAGGTGCGTAATTTGGTAAATCCGAAAGATGCAAATTCATGCGGATTTCCACTCGAACGCGATTGTGATTGGCTGAAAGTTTAAAATTTAAAGTCTCTGGGATTTACCAAAATGAGCACAGAAGAGTGACTTTTCAAGTTAGGATGAGTAGACTTTACTTTATATACAGCCAATATAATGAGTCTAATGCATGGTCAGAACAAGGAGTAATAAAATAGATGAAATATCGCTGATATAGATTATATTCAGCACGACAAGATCTGTATACATCTAGCTTGTTGTATATATCCATTTTCTAATCTCGTTAAAATCATGTTTATGATTGTCGACTTTAACAACAAATATTTAATGCATGCTGAGTACACTAGCAAAGCTCAAGCCAATTCTCATCAATAAAATCCCCATAAATGTATTTACAGACAAATCAATTTCATTCCAATGAGTAAGTGCCAATTTCATACTTGAACTTCATACTCATTCCGCCTATGGCTATCACGACGTGGAAACCGCCCGCCACTTAGCATCTATAAATAGTTAAATGGAGTGTTTTATACGCAGATAGCCGTAGGGGTGGCATTACAGCAATGCCTAATGTTATTTCAATTGCGGGTGATTTCTATTTCCATTTCCCATCCCAATATCGCGCGGTGGTGCGCGCCGGAAATGGCAAGCGTGTAATACGTAACAAAAGTGTTCTCGGCTTGATGGCAGCCAGGGTTGCGGTAGTATATTCATTTTCACGACTCTGCAAGCGAACAGCGGGGCGATTCAACAGGTGGTTCGTGGCGCAATATATTCCGAGCTTTGCGAGGCGGCGGCGCGGTTTCATACGCGCCAATTTCCACGCGCAAACGAAGTGAAACAGTGGAAACGTCTGCGTTTACTCTTTTACACTGTGTGCCTCCTCGCTGCGCAGGTGAATAAATACAATATTTAGTGTTTCACGTGGTTTTTCTCAACCAGCACAACAAATAAAACATTCCGGTGGATTAAATTTTCGACTAATCTGGAATTTATTTATTATGTAGAAAGAATTTTTTTTCTTGGGCTTACCTAATTTCCTACATGTTTAGCATTTAAAATTATTCTTAATAAAAAAATATTTAAATTAAGTCACATAATTCTCCTTTGGAATTAGAATTAGGGGAGGAGACAATATAAAGTGATAAAATTAACAAACCTGGTTGACCCTTTATGAGCAACGGTTAAGCTATTTTTACTTCATTTTGAACTACTTCTCAAGTAAAAGGAAACATGGCGAATATATTCGCAATAAGCCGACTGATAAACAAAATTCATTACGGACGGGTTAATGAACTATTAAGCAATGAAAACGACAGCGTTTGTAAATGATCCACTACCAGTATTATATTCGACGGAAGCGACTCGCCGCCGTCGTGCTGAAATCTTATGTAAGCAATAAGCAATGTAAGTTACTTGGTTACTAAGTAGCAAAAAGTATGCACAAGCAAGCTAGTACACATGATTATAAGCTCTGTACACTGTGTAAACTTTGACCATCTGTGGTATCTGTGGCATTTCTCACACTTCCGAAGTGCAATTTTAGCCAACAATGTATACACACTGCTCTACTACAAACGATACGGATTTACAAGCATTGAGAATTTACTAAACCTACTGAAGTGTGAAAGAAATCTCTTAAGAGTAACTAATTGCTTTGCTTACACAGAATAAACTAAGCAGTACATACATTAACATATGGTGAGTTTCATGGTGCACCTGCAAAATCTCATTTGGTCACCTAATTTCGCCAATAAAAATCGCATATTTATCTCAAGGTAACATTTTTAGAATGAAACAAA
>JAODGC010021085.1:1817-24660 GCA_027574925.1 Ecitoglossa quadriceps | reverse complement strand
TTGCACCAACAATTTTGTGGCCGAATGACATACATTACCAACAAGACGACGTCATCGTAACCTCAAATGTTATTGAATTCTCTATTGCTTAAATTAATGAATCCAATGGTAGACAAAACGCGTTAATATTGATAGCGGAATGTATTCGATTGCAAATAAGAGTTGTCGACGTTTGTTTTGTAGAACCGCTAAGTGTCGAAACGTGTCGACGGACTTGCCCTGTTTGTTTTCACTCTTGGGTTATTTGCTTTCGCTCCTTCTTTTGTACCAGCGAGCTGGTGGGTTCTTTGCTTGGACGAAAAGCCGCTCGTCGCAATGATGGCCTGCATGTATCTTTATCACAACTCTTTCAACAATACATGACGAATTCCGGACGAATACAAACATGCCCGGCTTAGATCTATTCCAAGAATGGAGGTTAGTTATGTTTGGTTTGGCTTTAGTCAGAAAGGCTTGTTGCATAACCCATCAATGGAAAGATAGTTATGAATGCTATGAAGGAGAGAGATTTCTAATAAGATCTAAAATTTAATGTGAGAACTTTTAAGTTTAATATTTAATTCAATTAATTGTTTAAGAAACCTAAATTACAATTAGACCACGAAACACTGGGTACTTTGATGCATCAATGCCATCTAGAAATTTTCATGGATCGCCTCAGTAAATTAATAAGATAATATTTCTTATTATTACAAGAAGGTTAGTTTATTGCCAAGGATTGTACTTTCATTGCAATATTTTTGAGTACCACATAATTTCATAACCACCTCAGTAACATGCGCACTTAGCAGATCACTGGTTCAAATCCTGACATCACCTCTCTGTTGAGAGCGTTGTAGTTAAAACCGAGGAGGTCTGCATCTTCCCGGTCCAACTTCTACACGGTCATGAATATGGGAGGGTGGAGTAATGTATCGGTCTATGTCCAGCATGGGTAACAGTACGGTCATAATCACTAAACCCTACGCCCGGCATACCGGTTTCAAAAGGGATTAAGAATAACTCGGGTGATCTAACTTCATATAGGCAACCAACAAAACGGTGCAGTGATTAATAGTGAAACTGACTTGAACATGGGATACATTTCCATCCTACTAGAAAAAATCAATTCAAATATCCTCGATGTGTGTTCTAGCGTCACTCATATTGCAACTTTGGCTCATTTTAGGCATTTAATTATTATTATCTCATAAACTATTCACTAAGTATGTACTAAAGCTGTTGCTTTCAAATTTATTGCAGTTGCTCAACGCAATTAAAAATAATAAAACTTCCTGATAAGAACACAATAAATCATAGTAGTCATTATAAATCCTTGTTTGCATCAGATTTGTTTACACTCGCCGTTTCGTTTGTTTACACGGAGAGCAGAATAAACGACGGGCCTTATTGAAATTTGGTTAATCAGGACACGTGATAAAGTTTATCTCGACGCGATTGCAGCTATTAGTCGGATATGACGCGTGAAAATACGAATGGCACGACGCAAAAGGCACTAGGCCAACCAGAAAACAGCCGCGACACGCGCGACACGGTTAATGTTAACGATCCGATGAACGTGATCTTGAATGAGCACCGCCGTAATAATTCTGCACGAATGCAACCATACTAATAAACCAACACATGCGACCAACGTCTTAGCATTGCGGGTTGCCGCAAATTGATTCAAAATGTCGACGCTAATCATCTTAACCTAGTGTGAGCGCCGTCCGAATAGCCACGTATTTGGTTGCTCATTCAATTGAAAGCAGTTGAATCTTACATGTCATCGGCTAATGAATTATTAATAAATGCTGCCAATTAAAGTAGTTTTTGCAATGCGTGAAGTTTAAGGATTCATTATTACTTAATCTTGTCTTAATTAATGTCACGGTATGTCATCTTTGGGGAATCAAATTAATGTGCAGTCATTAATCATAAGATATAAAGAAGCAGTCGACACCAACCACAAGCAGTTTATTTTATTTGCAGCCATTAAAAATTAGGTTATCGACGATTAACAACTTGTAAACTTGTAATCGAAATGTGATGTTATGGCATGACGACGCCTTTACAATAATCAGTTTTTGTTTGACTTTTGGGCAAGTCGTAAATTGAAGTGAGCACATTTTCGGAGAATTTACCATAATTGGATACATAGCAATATAATGGCCAAATTTTGTTCTTGAAGCGAAATAAATTAGATTTCTGCTTTAAGCATTTGTAACATGTTTGCTGTGGTAAATTCTTTGCACTACTCAAGAATCTAGGTAAAACCGACAATAAAGATTATTATTACACAATGGTAATGCGGGGTAACAAGAGTTTATGTTCGTGATGTTATTGTAAACAAATGAATTCTAAATTTCTGATGTATTGAATTGCTGTAACCTAACCCATTTCGGATTGCTACTTTTCAACACTGATTTTGAATTTTACATGATTGATATAGTTCATTACTATTAATGTACATCAAAATCATTATCTGGAATAAAAAATTGCACATCTGTAAGATATAAAGGCCTTGTACAGGATAAGCTACCAGACCTAAAATTTAGTATCTTTTTTATATTTTAGCCATCTATTACGAACAAGTCTCCTTAAAGTTTCTAAAATATGTTTCTAGTATTAAAAAAAATACTTTCAGTTTAAAATATGTGCCCAGAATTAATTGATTACGAAAAATCTATGTTTTTTTAATGTCTAACCTCAATTTTCTGCTTTTAGCTCCAATGAGTTTCAGTTCCAGATTTGCTCGGAGAAAATTCCTTAAAATATTCCTTCAACTGACTCAAACTTCTTTTGAAAACAAATACCGAATTGTGCATTTTCACCAAGGAGTTAATCTTAAGTACAGTTACAAAGTAAACAAGTCCCAATCTCATAAAACCCACTCATTTCATTCGTAAAATCAAACAGTAAACAAATTTAACATCACATTAGTCAAATTGCTCAACATGATTCAACCACTGTTATTTCACCAGAAAGTAAACACATAAATGTTGATTTGCCAATCATTTAAAATATTTCCTATATAATATTCTATAAATAATAAGAATGATATTGTGACTAAATAGATATAAGCAATAAGGATCAATGGAGTCAAATGGAAAATCTGAAAAGATTTTAGTAAAATGTGTCAATATAACAATACACAATCTAAAACTAATCAGATATATCAAGAAGTTACATTTTAATAATGTGTCTAAAATCCGTAGTCAAAGTGAAAATGAAATACATGTGTAATCTCTCATAAAATATAGGAATGGCAAAATTATGAGCAAGTCGAAAAAATATAACTCAATATAAATGAGTTTGTAAAATGTGGGAGATTGCTGTAATTTTTCTACAAAATTCAGCCACCAATAACCTCCAAACATAGACTTTAACCTCTAATTCAATTTCACGTAGGTCTGCTTTCCATAAGAAGCAGGATGAGCTAAAAGTAAATCAAGCACACAAGTGCCAGATGAAAGAAGCATGAAAAACATCGTTAAGAATTATGGCTATGATTATGACGTGTGGGCGAAGGTGGTCATACTGCGCGACTGCTATGGGCAGTGTCGCGACGACCAGCGACAATCAGGGCTCTTTGCTCCATGGTCTTCCTTCTCCGTGGCTTTGCATTATTCATGGCATTATGGCGGTTTTAATGACTTCGTTTCTGTGCGTACATGAATAACGCAGACATAATTTACAACCTGCCAGCAAACACTCTTGATTTCTGCTTTCAATTTCATTGCAATCCGATAAGCTGCTGCACGAAGAGATTAAAGTAAATCCGCACATGTCCTGACTTAATAGATTTATTTCCCAGCATGGTTATTTGAAATAATTGAGTTTACTGGTAGTATGGTTTTAATAAAATATGGGTAAGTAAAACTGCAAGTTGCTGAAATCCAATAAAACTTTCAACAGGTAAAATGAGTGCCTGGTTTCATTGACTCGTAAAATCCAGCTAGGGAGCGAGATTTTTTGATCACACTCATCATGAAGCACCAATCGCATTATTACCTTCCTCAGCGCACATTGCGTCCAGGTTAACGCATTAAGCTCATCATATACTTACGTATACCACCGTGGACCTGTAAAACTCGTCGAATTAGAAGTTTCTACTTCTAAGCTCAGACCATTCAAACCTCAGCTTGGACATGTTCTCTACTTCTTTCATTTCCTGCTTACCGCATAGTGTACGCCACCCACAACTCACAATTAACCGCACCCCTTTTGAAATACCTTTAGAAATTTATGATTTTATGGCTGCACACAACAAAATAAGCTTTCCTTTTGCTCCTCCTTTCTTAAATGTATCACTTTAGTCGCCTATTTCTCCGGCTGTGTGCTATTTGCTTGTAAAAAGTCATTTGTCAGAAAGTCATGAAAGTCGCGTTCTGTTTTCATTCCAAATATGCACATAATGTAGGTATAACTAATTGGCCTATGATCCATGGTCGTCGAATCGTGTTTTACAGCTTTGTTCAGATATCGTTCTTTGATGCCTTGTCATAAACCACATGCGCTTATTTAAATATGGGCCTATTTCGAACCGGTGATTGTCTCGCCATCCTACCGGATCACGGTTATTAATAGTGTGACGCGAAAGAGTTTTCCCGCTTGCAAACACTTGTCATGAATGACTCATAGCGGACGCACCAAAGCTGGGAGCTTTTTTTCTCCCACACAGCTATTTATGTAAAATGTGTTGCCTGGTATGCATGTGCACCGAACGAGGAATGGCCAAATAAAATAGTTAGCGTTGTGCTTAAGAGTTTGAGACTGATTTTTGGTATGTGTTGTCATCTCAACCCAATGTCACCGGCACAGTTGAGGGAAAATAGCGCCACGAAATGGCTTTATGTTTATATGTACCACGTGTGAATGAATAATGAACAAACCCAGTGGTGATTTTTGCTAAATGAAAGAGATGTGGGCAGTCCACGCAAATGAAAATAAATCTCAGGAAGTAAATTATAATCTAGTATTTTTTTCAATTCGGGGAAATCAAGTGTAAAACCTCTCTGTATTTCTATTTTGTGGCGAAACTAATAAAGTAGTGAGTTTAAAATACATGCTTGAACAAATGGAATTATATGTTAAATGATTAATATCGTCATAAGTATTTAGGGCCTGAAAATGCTCACTCGGAATATGACCTGTGGTGTAGTACATGTAATAAATCAACAAACGTAGTATATGAACAAAAACATTAAATTTTAACTGAGCGCATCATAAAATGTTTAAAAAAATTCGCTCCAATGCCATTGAATACGTTGAACAGTTGTTTAGTGAATTGCAACAAATAGAACGTTGGGACACTGAAATGACGTTGACTTTTTACTAAAATAATAACAACGAATATTAATTTACTTGCGGAATAATTGATTTTGTAGGAAATGATAACCTATGACTTCAAATTTCAACATTTTAGTTTCATCCGTAAATGTACACTAAACCAAAGATGCTTCAGCTTAATTAGTGGCTACAAATCGCTTCTTTTAATTGCAGAAAATCCCGAACATAGATGGAGCTGCTTTCGACCTTTTACTTTATATTATTTTCTTGTTTGAAGCTACTAAATATATTCCAAATTGTAACCACAAATGATCTCTTTTAATGTTTCAAATGCCCAAAGTAGTATTTCTTCCGAAATAAGAATGACGAAGTATAAACGTTGTTGTTGGAAATTTACACTTTTCGATGTTCTGCCAAAGCATTTTTGGCGGTTTTACAAATCTCAGAAGGATGGCGAAATTAACCAATGTTAATGTAATGGAAAATTATAGACATAATGAATACCTAAAAGAAAAATGAAAAAAAAATAATTAAAATCATCGCCAGACTCTTCAGTATCCTATTCAATTTAACATATACACTCAACATACTCTTGTGATGATCTTTTTTCTCCTGCCAATCGAAAACAAAATTCAAAACTTGTCCGCCCGCCTGTTTTATATTTAAACGCAAAAGTTGGAAATCGGGATCGTACACAAGATGCACACGCAAAGTATTTTTCAATAACTCGCCGAGGAACACCGCAAGTTGACCCAACTCACACGCAAAACGCGTAGGTGTAATAAAGAAGCCAATATTAAATTGCATTTAAATTTATACAATATGCTAGCGATGGACTTTTGCCAGCTTTGAGGCGATACCAGCGATGTTCGGTAAACCCACAGAAATATGCTATAACTGCAAATAATTGAATATAAAATAAGTGGTAACATTTTCCAAAACACCGAGGAACACAAAACTTGCATCCGAATTAAGTGAGAAGTTACATTTGCAAACTGGTCAATTTAAAACTCTTGATGTCTACATTTCGTTACTATTTTAGGATACTATAAACAAGTTAGGACTTGGAGAAATGTTCCTTTGCCCAATTATCAATCATAAATCTTAGACTGCCAACAATTCATAATCAACCACAAGCTAAATGCACCTACAGTTCGTGAAGCTAATCAAAATGCATAAGTCAATAATAATAAAATGCACCGCTGGCGTATCAAGATCCCCCACAGTTTGATTTCGTCTTGCACTTATTTGACCATGACGAGATTGAATTCGATGCGATTCGCCTTGTGGTCCCACCCGGCCATCATACCAGAGATGAGCAAAAGTTACAGCTAATTTGCATAATTATACAGCGATATCATGTTCAATCTGATGGTAAGTGAGTTAATTAATTACGAAATTCTATGCACGGAAAGCTTAGTCGGTAAGAAACAAAGTTTAAAGTATGATAACATACTATGGAGACATACCAAGAGAAAATCAAGTTTAATTAGAACATGAACGAGGCGGAAAAATCACCGCACGCATTCAAGTGGAAAACATTCCTGAGGTGATAAATGCATTTGATAACATCACATTCACACCTTAATCAGTTTCTTGTTAAAGTAATAAAAGAAAACTATTTTCTTTCAAGTAATGCTCCTTAATTTCACTGCTAATGACAAATTTACAATTTCAATCGAAATAAAAAAGGAAATAAAAAGCTTTTATAAAACCTAAACTATGCAGGTATACCTAATAGGGTGTAAATGAAATACACGCAGGCCACCCACAGTACATAACATTGCCTAAGGTAGTTAAAAGTATCATATGCTATAAAAAACTAGTAATAGTTGCAAATGTACTAGAATTGAAAGTATAGAGATTATTAATTGTTGGGATGCTAGTAAAAAATATGCAAACAGCATATGATAAGTTTGCAATGAGTATTGCACAATTCGACATCATGACATTTCAACTACTACCACCTAGCGCACGATGTTCACACATCTATAAACAAATAAGTTGTTAATTCCCAAATGCCATCGTGTGTGAAGTGCGCGCTAATGATCGCAAAATGCAAGTTGCTTTCTGCATTCTGCACTCACGCCCATGGCGTAATTGAAGTAAACATAAACAAATGCGTAATTGCATAGATTCGAAATTATTTTCTGATTTCATAACATAATCGCTGCCACAAAATCAATTTATTCAAACGCTGAATGATGCAAAATTGTTAGCTTAACACTAGGGAAACCAATAATGCTTGTTTAATTTTGAATGCACAATTTCGTACCTTATTATTATATATTGTGTACAACTTTAGCGCGCTGCATATATTCTGTTTGTGAATTGCAGGCGTATGGAAGTAGTACTACCATCCAAGAATAGTTGAAACGTATTCATGCCAAACGAAATCCGATCGCTTAATTTGCAAAAAGAAGGTAGCCGTAGTATCAGTGTGAATGAGCAATTTTTGTGTACGCTGGCAGAAACTTAAGAATAGACCGGAAATCGAATGCGAAGTCTTGTGGCTTTAGAAAGGATAATATAATGGAATCACTGAGAAATAGGGAGAAGTCATGACTTATCTATCCTGTGGAGTAAAATCCATGCAAGGAACGACTTTATACAAGCAGAAACAATTCAATTTTGAATATAATCGAAATAGAGACCAAAGTTGATTTTATGTTTTGGAAAATCTTACTTTCTGTGGATTAAGTACCAGAAATTTTGGGCATCGGATATTTATTTTCGTGCTATTCTCGTCACAAGCTGAGTTATTCTCCTTTTCGACTGAATTTTGTCGAATGCAGAAGAATCGACACCTCAGTTAAAATAATGAAATAACCCAAAACCGAACCAAACGTTGAGCCTTAGGAAAGGCGTGTTTATTCTGATGCATTAAATCATCAGTGGTTTTAAATTTTCGAATGGTTTTAGTCGAAGCAAAGTAGAAATTCATTTAGGAAATGTTGCATTAATGCACTAAAAGCATATCTTCATTATTGAGACACAATATATTTCAATGTCCAATTACCGACATGCTGAAAATAAGCCAATATTAATATCACTACCACGATATAGTGTGAATATAAAAATCGATTGCCAAAATTCGCGACTCCACATCGAGAGCGATGCAGCATTTTGTTGGGCATTACAACGCAACACAATTATTTAATGAGGCCCACAATTAGACAACTAACGAATTGGACTGTTGGCGCCGCTGTTTGTGTGTATTCGGGTAGCCGACGTAATGTCGGATTGTCAATATAATGCGATTACCAGCAATGTCATTCAATAATGTATTGGAAGGACAAGCCAGGACGAACATTGCAAAAATAATAGCGAATCAACAAATAAACCAACTTGATGAAAATCTCACGCTTGCATGACATTGTATATAATATTCGCATGTGGGTCACCTTTGCAGATGTACTCGAACATACGATATTAATTTAAAACGCATAAATTTGCATAACGTGGATTTGTCGTTTTATTAACTAAGCATAATAATTGCTACTTAATGCGATTGTTAGAAGCTTAGTAACGATAAATGTAAATAGAACGATTTAGTTGCGCTGCACTGACAATGCATGTCGTGCATTTCATCGAGGGGCATTCGTCATTTCAATAAACTTCAATGAAATACATTAAAGAGAGATTACATACAGCTGGCTGCCGAATGACAGGCATCAAAGGCATTAAGTGATGTACAAGGAGACATTATGACCAAGTCCTGTTAGGTCACTTCAGAAAAAGAAACAAACAGATTGGACCATGTTGCAATAAAAAATATATTTTCAGTTGGAATACAAAATGTGTTTCCCACAAAGTTGTAACTATCTCTGCAATATTTTTGTAACTTGTGGATCTCTCTAAAAGGAATAGCTTCAATAAGAGTCCCATTTTCATCATTATGCAGTTTAATGTTTTGTGATGTAAAAAAACTATTTTAAGCACTCATTTACAATAATATCCACACCACATTTTAACAAATCCTGAATTATATTTTTTAAAAAATTGTAAACAGTAAAACTTAATTTCGAAGTTTTTCTCGTCTACCAACTTGCAATTAATAACCACTCTCAATGATATCATTTGTGTATGCTTAATTTAATGAGTTGTACATTGCGGCACTTAACAAGCACTAAATGAATATCGAATGCAATCATATTTATTAAGATTACTCCGATGTGTAGCGATGGTTGAATTGAATATTAATCAGCCCAGAATGAAAGAAAAATAATATTCAATTATAACAACTAACAAGGACACTTGACACATTGTATCGTTATTCTAACCTTTTTCATGCAGGGAAACAATTAAGTAACAACATAACCTGTCTTACTTCTCTCGCATAATTTTGGGTAAAATTTCCACTTCGGGTAAGCGTGACATCAATTTGCCAGCTGTCCATAAATAGTTAGAGGTAGTAATGAATACACACAAATCTTTAAAAAATATTATAAGCTTAAGTTACTCTAAATCATCAGTATGCCATGGTTACTTGAAATAATCCTGGTTGTCCAATGTGTCTAATCCGGATTAAAGTCCACACAATTTCACATCATTTTTTATTCATTTTAAATAAACCGCTCACTGCCTAGGGGCCCATTGCAAAACCTAAAAGAAAACGTGTTTCGTCTTGTTTTAGTTTCGCTTTATGTAAACTCAATCAAGGATAGCATTCGATTTAATTCGGTGCTAAAAATAAAGTATAAACAATGTTTTGAATGCTTAAGGTAGCTTAAAACACAAGTCGCTTGCTAATATTTAGATGAAGCTCTCAATATATGACTCTTTCCAAACCTATATTTTGACATGACGAAACTCATGGAAAAATTTCAGTTCCCGATTCGTTTAAATTGCAATGGACATGTGTAACTTTTTCAAATGGTGTCAATTCTAGTTTTCAAATATTAGTAGCCTGCTTTAAGAAGAACAGAATTGCGATGACGCCAGTATAATAGCAGAAATCGCGAATCAACAGGTAAACTGCTGTATAGAATTGTGATTGTGAAATTGGACGACTATTGTCCTTGCCAAGTACATTAAATTTGTTCGACTACACGAATCATTAATACCTTTACAGTCATCAAAACAATGACTTTACAGACGGCTGCTGAATCTATTTTTAAATATATCGATGCATTGCATCATCATTCCACCCAAAACCTACAAGCTACACAATAATAAGTATTTTAACAAATGAGCTAAACCAATTTCTCACATACCTGCAAATAATAAAATGCATTTTATTGACTATAATCAATTGGAATTTTGTTTTGCGCGCAGGTCCATTACATATAGAGCAATAGTAATATTTGCTTCGTTATAATGCATTCCACGTCCAAACTGCAGTAATTGTAATCCACCCATAAACCACAAAAAATAAAATTTCAACCACCCACATCATCCGATAATATGAGTTTTTTTGCGCCCGATGAAAAGCATGAGTTGCAATGCGTCGGATCCAGAAAATCGAATGAATGCGAATCGAAAACAAAGCCTAAGCAAATTAGAGATGAACATACAGCATGTGCACCAACAAGGTGCATTCCGGCTCATAAACACACTTTTCGTCCACCGCAATGTATGCTGGTATTTCGACGTATGATGATATTTTTAGTTTATTAATGAATGCGGCATGGAATTACTTCCCGTCGTCGGAAAGCCAAGAACATTCAGTTTGCAAGCTCACTGCATCTCGCCCGTTCGCGTATTGAATGCTTCATTATTTCATTTGCTTTATTCTATTAATTAAAATTGAATAACGGTTTTATCCATTTCATCGAAAACTACAATTTATAAAGCCACAGGCTCATGGGCAAATCGCACAGTTCTTGTGAGCTGCTGCATTACAATTTGGGTAACAAGTTCAAAGATTCATGTTCATTTGCGCTTGTTACGAAGAAATTGATTTTCTGTACGCATGCATTGCAACTCATGCTTTTACTTTCACCTACGAAATTAATTAACTCGCTAAACAACAGGTTGCGCTGTAGATGTGTTGCATTGCGGGCTGCCTATGAGCAAACGATTGAAAGTATAACATCCAAGCAAGGGTTGTTAATTAAATCGTTTTGCCACAATGAGTGCAACATATTTGATAACAAAACACTGCGTTAACAACCACCGCCAAAGGCATACTTTACAACTCGTTATATTTAGCAATCACAAACAAACCTCTCATGAGTTGAAGGAGAATATTTAGAAGACGACAACATCAAAATGCAGCAGCTCAGTGTTGCCAACGATTTTATAAACATACTAAAGTTTAGGGAATTTTGTTTCTTCTTTGTATATTTTTCTTTTGCACATGCAGGGAACATAGTATCGTTTTCGCATAAGGCTTGTGAAAATTTGCCTTAAAGTAATCCTAAACTTTTACCCCAGGACTGTGTTTGACTCCGACTTTTTATTATATTCTTGATTAATCTTTGATTTGACAGCAGTAAATAATAAAGTTGATGACAAGTTGAAAAAAGTTCAAAGTTTAGTTATGCCGATGGTAGATGTGTGTACGTCGTTGAAGCGTTTTTAAGGGAGTGATAAAAGCAGGAACTGGTTTTATCGAGATGATGCTCTTGTTCGGCCAATTAACACAAATGAAAAGTAGTTATGTTGCTAATCTATGCACATACAAGAATATTTACTATTTAATTGGTGCATTAAATATCTATTTGCATGCAAACAACTTTATGGATATTCATTATATTTCTATTAAAAGCTATGAAATGAGATCATAATTAAATAGTTTGCTCTCCTCAATAAACTAAATAACTCCAAATCAAATCAATATATAGCTGAACTTGATATCCGACAGATAAGTTCGTGATAACCTTAAAATTGCCAGAAAATTTGGTGGAACAACCATGAAGTGAGAAAAATGTTTAATTTTAAACTTGTGAAAAATCCGGATTTTGAGAAAATATCACCTTGACTTTTTGGCAATGTGTAGAAATAATATTAGGTTATTAATTGGTGTAGGTCATATTTAGTTGTAGTAATATTTACAAATGAATTCCGCACTGATTTGTTATTAAGATAATTGCAACAAACAATATTTCCTCATCAAAGAAACGATAAGAAATCATTACAGTTCTGCAATAGAATTCAAGAAACTGAAAGCTCCTCGAATCAGTCAGTAGACGTAACAAGCTTATCTAATTGCACATTGTTAGCATGTCAAGTGAATTAGAACGCCAAAACCACGAAAACCACGTGGTTTTTGTCGCCAAACCGCAAAGAATAATTAACCACACATAAAAAATCGAGCAACACTGTAAATTACATCAAAATATTCATATCAGAAACACACACGGTTACAACAACAGCCGAATTTCTGCAACACAAACTTACATTTTAAATAAATTTTAACATTTCCATCCAACTGCTTGGAACTTACTGGGTTAAACTATTATACGAGTATCAACTTCGCATTGCAGCGAAACAGAGAATAAAGTTGAAAGAAAAGATAAAAAAAGGTGTTACACATGTTAAAAACGCAAACAAGAGTGGCGCGGAATGTGAACTAATCTAATGCGGGTTATAATGATATATTACTCCCAAGCCTGCTGCAGGAATGAAGGTGCTCATGGAATAATATGAAAAGTCTGCGCAGGCCACCTGCACACATGCGTTCGTACCACTCTTAGCACAGCCGAGTATATAGTGGACGAAATAAACGTTCTAATTACACCGATTTTAATTTAATAGCGCACCACCGGAAAATGTATTAGATTACGCGAAGCGCGCAACTTGAATAATTAAATCAAAACTTTGCATTCTCGAAACTTGTATACCTATACCAAAGCTACTACTGTGTCATGGTATAGTCAGTCAGTATCATACAGAGTGATGAAATAAGAAAATGTTTTGGGGATTTTGAAATAAGTCTTTTTATTTGCTTCCCAATTTTTGAGGTATTTCTCGGATGTAGGTTATGATTTATGATTTGGTATGAGCACCTCTACTATATCACTGTGAATCTCTGGTGAACATGTAAACTAATCCCTATTCATAACAAAATCCATCTTAAGAAAATTGTTCCTACCTCTTGGTACTATAGCAAGTCAGTTGTAATATAACAACAATAGTCATAATAGTTGGTATGCCGAGGCTTCTCGACGCAAATATTTCCGAGGAAATAGCTGCCACCTTGCGTTGATGATTGCCGTTTGTTGACTTAATCGTTTGACGCCAACGAACAAATAAGCACAAAGCGCACTTTTCAAGTGGGTATATATAGATCTTGCGTAGAGCTTGCAAGTGCACAATGTACACCGTGTCCTCAAGTCCTAAGTCGGAGGGCAACGAGTTGAAAGAAGAAAAAAAGGAGTGCCCCTTTGCCAAAGCTGCTGTGCTTTTGTGAGAAAGTTCTTAAATGCACCCACCGGGAGTTTTGGCCAACTTTTCAAGCCTTGAAAAAAAAAAAAAACACGCCCTTGGGCAGCGCAAACACAGGCTGCCTAATTAGAATTAACACTTGTTAGTTGCGTTCTGGCAGCGCTCGTGAAAATAACCATTTTGTGGTAATTTTTAAAATTAACACGTGATTAATCGGCTGGCCCAAGTTTGTAAAGAGCACTCTATTAACGTCCGACTACTACTTTTTGGTAACACCTACTTGAATATTAATAATGCGGTCAAAGTGACAGAAAATTTGTTAAACAAATTATTGCACAATAGCATGGCCATGGTTTTAATTTCATGTTTTACCCGTTGGAGGAGTAGCAAGCCAAACACGTGTTTTAATCTCATCCATTCGTAATTTAGTGCCACATTAGGTGAGATTAATTTATTTACCTGCAGATCAATGGCACGTGATTGCTGGAGAACCAGAAGAAAAAGAAGTAAAAGTCCAGCACTCAGGAACAGTCTATGCTGGGGCTCACTAAACCCCATCTTCACGCGGTATTGTCACTGGTGTCCGCAGGATTTCGCGTGTAGAAAGGTGCACGAGCAGAAGGTGAGCGCAATGTCGGTTACAACGCGCGCGCGATATCAGTGATCGACGGCGACGAGGCTCATCGCACCAGAGATGTTAAGACACTAGCTCTCGACTTGAGCGAACGCGTACCGGCTGCGGTTTGTGGGCGCGCGCGGGTGCTCGGCTTTCGTTATTTGTATTTCATACAAAAAGCACATGTGCGGCAAGCGCGCGGCGCAGGAAAATTCTCGGCGTGTTGGCGGCCCGTGCTGCCTGCTCGACTGTCGCAGGCGTGCTGCAGGCCTGCTAGGACGGGCCGTAGAGCGCGCGCTGCTGGTTGCGGCTTGCGCGGGGTGTTCTTCACGTACGCCTCTTTGGCATCTTCGGCGGCGCGTTCCACGACGTCTATATAGTGATACAAGCTGTACTTGCGCGAGACTCCAAGTTGGCTGCGAGTTGGATATTATTACCGCACGTTTGCGGCTCACTAGCAGGCTGCATCCTGCGACTGGTAACCAGTTGTTACAAGTCAGCCAGTTGGTTGTTTTCGTGGAAAGCACGTGCTTGTTGTGCTCTAGTGTGGATAGTTGCAGTCACAACCTCACAGCTGATACTCTCAAATGTTGATAATGTTTTATTGGCAAATTACTGGAAATTATATTAACTTATAAGGGCATTTAAATTAAAAGACTTGTTGGACTATAAAATATATTAAATTAACGATACTGTCGAAAGGAAATCAACGCTACTAATTTCCCACTTAGTTTAAAACTTATTATTAATATTAGTAGTAAATAACTTCTAATTTAAATATACTTTCTATGTATTTTGAAAAGCTAAAATGAATAAAATGTTTACTTAATATCTCGTACGCTTAATAATAAATATTACTTTTTTAAATATGTCCAAAATAATTTGCATATCATTTTATTTTGAAAATTCGATTATCCGGTAAATGTTGTTTTTATATTAGCCCAATGTGAACATTACCTTCGTACATAATTTTATTTGACCGTACTATGCTTCGATATAATTTAATATAATTTAATTATAACCTAAAAACTTAGTATTAATAATTAACTTTTACTTCCTTTTCATTTCCAAGAAGATCAATCTGTAATCCATTCTTGGTCGCTACAAGATTGCTTTAATTTCCAAGAAAAAGCTGTATATAAATATACAAATTAGTCAACCGCAAAATATAGGCGAATTATGCAAACAATCTTAGCACTATAATTATATAGTAATTATATGTTCTCATGTAGTAAGAAGTAAATTGAGACTAAAATAAGTCACAAACCTGGAAAATCACAAATTCGAAGTAAAGCAATATCAAGTTGAACTTTTGACCAATATTTTTAAATAGAATTAGTAATAATAATATAAGTTTGAATGCATTGATGCCATTAAAATGCTTTTTCACTTCTCTATTTTTTTTTAAGATAATCCTTTTGCGATGAATTTGAATTTGTTACTCCAATTTATTTGTTATCAGTCATTGTATTAGACAACAAAAAATATCAATTTTACGATTTAAAATCAGGAACACAACAAACAAATTGCTAACATAATAAATGTTATCAATGTAGATTTATTTGCTAATCTTAGGAATTGCACATTTTGCTGATTACACTTGTAAAGCTCTTCACCAAACAAAGCTTACCACATTTTTGCGTAATCCTGATGATTATGTGAGAAATTCATAAAATTACAACCATTACTTAAGTAGATACATAAAAACTAGCACAACAATCAATGAGAGTAGAGGATAAGAGCAGTTTGATTAGATCAATCCGTTAGATAATATTTATTGTCAATGCCCGCAAAGTGCACAGCTTCTATTGTTCCACCGCCAATCAATGTCAATGATCTTGATGTACTGCTCAATGCACTTTTATCTGATTGAGCACCGCAAACGAGCATGTGCGAGTATACGAGAAATTATTTTCTTCCCGTTGATTAAGTTTTTGCCATTGACACACGTTGGATATTGAACGCTGTAGTGCTTCATTATCGATGCATCGATGACGTCACTCAGTTGGCATTCTCAATAGGTATAATCAGGTAGATTGCAAACATTCAAATGTTTCATTCACATCAAGCATATAAACTCACATCAAGTCACAGTGCGCACAAGGCGTGTAATTTATAACGTGGCAAGAAGTATAATAAACTTATCACAGTTTATTTGCGGGCACAATGCGCATATTTCGACGATTTGTAAAAATTTTCATCAATATAGGCGTGTTACGTAAAGCGCTTAAATAGCTCAAGCTGGTGATGAAATCATACGATTTCGATAGCACTGGATGAGATCAACTACGAGTATAGAAAAATTTATCAAGCGTTACTCAGAGTGTCACTTAATCTACATATTGGTTTGTGGCGGATGTTTAATTGACCAACAACATAACTAACATTGGCACTAGCAGACCATATCCTTATTGCCAATTCAATGAAGGAACATTGAGAATGATGTTGATGTTTTGTTTTTAATAATGGCCTGTGAGTAAAATTTGTAAAACTTAAACAATAACTGTTTGGTATGAAAGTAGTCACGTATTTGAAACATTTTAGCTTTACGAGTGTAAAATATAGATTTACACAAGGAAAAGACTTCCCTTTAATAAAATTAGTGACCGTCTTGACTGAACATGCGTAAGAAGTCAATATTGCTTGAAAATCTTGAAGGCCAAGTGACTAAGAGTGATTTTGTAATTCACTTAATCTCATACAGCACCATAACTTTCCGTTTTACTTTAAGCTCTAAGGTTTGAAGTGACTTTATTATTAGGAGGTTTGTAGAGAAATTGTGTATATTTTTAAGTCATTCGGTGGCTTATGTTCCTGTCCATTTGCAGCATGTTATTTCTTATTGAGTTGCCATTTTCTTCAGCTCACCCTTCGTTCTTCGATTCCCCGTAAATCTCGTATTTGTACGCCAAATACATTATACACATACGTTTGGAAATGCTACCGCCTGTGTTTAATTATTCATCGAACTCGATTCGATTCGATTTATACGCGGAATCGTTGCGAGAATATTATGACTTAAATATAAATATTTGAACCGATACAACCACAACTACATACTATGAAATCTTTGAATTTCTTCGCTCCGAAAATGGTTGGAGTAAAGTTGTTGAGAAATCAAACAAAAATAATCTCCCTGGCGCATTTATAAGTTGGTAATTTGAATTTAGAATTTAATACTTTGCCGCAATCACCTACATCTGAGAATCTTTTTGCAACTTGCGATTTCCAAAATACAGCAACACAGTAGGTTAAAAATAAATAGCATTTTTCCTTACCTATCATGATAAAACTTCGATTATTGTTTGATATTTTTCCACTTTTCGATTTGCTTCGTGTTTGTGTCGGGATGCAATCGAGCAACTTCTTCCAATCAGTTTTCTTCGCATGCAATCGTCATCGTCTTTGTCAACTTTGGTCTTTTACTTTTTCCCATTGGTTGTTAACCTTATGCTCGTTTTGCATAATTTATGATTCTCAATATGATTACATACATTGCACAGCATAAGTAAGCTTAATTACGATCCGTCTAAAAGCCAACAATATTCACATTTCTTTACAATTTACTCCCATTATATGAAATAATAATAAATATTCATTACAACATTTCAGTTTCAGTTTGTTTCATTGTCAGTTTAGTTTTGAAATTACCCTTAAATGCCAATCAATCATGTGGATATCTTGTCGACAGTTCAATCATTCCTAAACTATCTTTTCCAATTTGCAGCAAACGAATATTAGTTTTTTGTTGGTGTTATTGATATAATTTCGTATCATGTGATTATAGCAGACTTATCCAAAACGACAATCGATAGGTTTTATACCAGACTGCCAAATTTAGGATAATGGATAATTAATTTGGCAAGTGTCCAAAATTGCAAGCAAGTGAAAATCGAAATGGATGGGTGAGATATAGTTCACATTTATTTCCACTTCGACACAATTGTTGGGGTTGTAAAGTTTGTTGAACTATAATTGGGAGAGACTGAAAGGATCTTGAGTGAAATAAAACATTTAGTATTTGATTCGTAAACATTAGAAAGCTTGGATTGGGTTGGGAAATTTTCGTCTGTTATTAGGAATCTGTAATTGTATGAATATGTTTACAAATTAATTATTCTACAATCAAACTAAACTTTCTATGTCTTTGTCATTTAAAAAATAATTGAAAAAAATATATAATGGCAAGAAATATTAATTCAATCTTATGAAAAAGTTATAAAACAGAAGAATGCCTCGACTATTACATCTTTATCGTGAGATAACCTGCGTTTGGGGGCATTAAATTCTGGTCCACGTCGAATCTAATTTTCATTGTTTGGGGTTGGTAATACATCTGAAATTCCTGGTTGTTGCTTATATTTTATGAAATTTCTATTTCAATTTGGTGAAATACAATTTACATACTTAGCAATTATGAAACCTCTTTCCACTATTCACTATTCCACTATAAGTATGCGTGCATTTTATTTTACTTTTTTACATTTTGCAAGATTTGCAAGGAAATAAAGTAAGTAAATTTTATAAACTTATAATTATTAGTTTATTCATGTAATAAAAATAGTAGTATTAAAATATTTCCTACATTCAAACGGTTTTGAACATTTGATATGTTTACTTATGTTTACTTAGTATATTAGTATTTCCATCTATCGACATGAAACGCAACTTGCCTTACATCTGCAATGCGGAAACTACATGAAATTAGTGTCCTTCTTAACATTTTCAAAATATTTTATAGATGGTGCCGTTTATTTAAATATTTCTTGGAAGCATAAATTATTTAGAATTGATAAAAAACAACAACGTCAAAGCAATGCCGTAAAATGCAACATTGTTATATTGTTTCATTAAACTACAGTTAGATATAAAATACAAGTAATATGCATTATATAACACATTTAAATATAAATTGAGGGACGATAATTCTTACAAATTCATAACAGTTGTTGTTGTTCCTATTGTTGTATATTTTTCTTTAAACTATTTTTATTTATTTTTATTTATTAATTATTTTAATTATATTTTAAATGCTAAGATTGGAGTAAAACTGTAAATATGTATTAATTATTAATGATTAACCAGTTATGGTTAACTGGGACTGGGGCAACAACAGACCCCAAGTAGAAGATATCTCCAAATTAGAAAGATAGTAGGTCACTAAAAATATTATTGCGCTTAGTACTACTTCGCATACAGATAAGTCTTCCTCTAATCAACAGGATTTATACAGACTATCTTATCTAGTAAAACTTTGCTTGCACCGAGTTTGCACTTTCGTATCGCATGTTATAAATATATAATACTCTATATAATAATATAATAAATAATTTAAAATTTTTAGAAGCAATTCATTATTGTTGATAAAATTGCCTTCATTTTTTTTCCATCACTTGGAAAAATGTAGATTTTAATTAATACAATTAATTAATTGTATTTTGATTAGTTTTCACAATTAAACTCAATCTTATATTTTACCCAAGAAGTTACCTAATATTAATTTCTCGATAATTATGTGGAGCAGTCTCACGTTGTTTGAAACGGTTGTTATTAAACTCATAGGGATAATCTATTATTTCCCTTCAGTGGAAATAACACGGGAGTGGGTCAAAGCCTGCTCAAGGCGAAAGGTTCGTCTGTCGTTGCGCACCAAGCAAGGTAATCGTAAGGCTACACTGCACACTCGACAAAGCCACGTGAGCATCGTTTCACGTGGAGGGACCTCATCAGGAGCAGCACACTGATATCGAATTTATGGTGTCGAACAAAATTACTCAATTAGATTGAGATACGCAGTATCCGGAAACGTTTAGCAGCGTAAATAAATGAATTCGGTTCTGAACTTTAATATTCATCATCTATAAAGCAACTTTGCGTTGAAAATTATATGCTGGATAGAATTTATTATATAATATCTTATTTAAATTTACGTTTTGTAACACAATGTTATTAGTTGAAGCATAATAACTTTATGTAAGAGAATATTAATAACATGTTTCTAAGTTAACTTAAAATTGTCACGACCTCGAATTAATGGATGTTCTGCTCACGTAATAGGATTGACGACAAAAAAAAATAACAGGAGCTTAAGTACTTTTCAACCGAAACATAGTTATCAGTTGCAATACAATTGCAGGAGATTATTTACGGGATGCCAGGTGTAACATCATCGGTGCTGGTTGTTCTGTGAGCGGCGTGTAATTAAATATACAATAGTTTGGCCACCCACTAGGAACAACGTTCAACTAGTCTTTGTTCAACATGCAAATATTTACTTTTATACTAGAAGAACCCTTTCGGCTTTGAACAACAGAAATCGGTGAAATAATTCTACTTTCCTTTGTTTTATAGTGATGAGCTGTAAATCCGCAATGTTTATATTTTAATTATAAATGATTTTTCCAGGTGGTATGTATACCTTTCAATATTTTCTCACCTTGTTGCTTCTTGAAGGCTTCGATGCTTATCCGTTTTGTGCGGTGCCGCTTAGCGTGGGTTGAGTCGCATACTGCGAGGCCAAGTAATTAAGTCATGTGTTTATTATCACAAACGGTTTTGTGTTGGATAGATAGTTTTTCTCTGTGTACATTAAAGAGTGCGCACTCTACAGGCAAACAAGATCGAAATAAAGTTGAAAAAATATGCACATGATGTGTGAGTCAGTGGAATGAATTTGACTTGTATGCAAGCAGGATCAAAGCAATTGTAAGTAATAAGTTCAAAAGTTGCAGCATATTGCGTTCCACTGATTCAAGTAGAATGTTTGCTTCAAAGAGTGTAACTTATTTCGTTGTGTATTTTTGAATTTAATTAAATTATTTATGAAACTTTATGGCTCAGTTGGTAACGCAGCGACAGCGAAGAACATGAATTCGATTCCTGCTGAGAGTAAATATAACCTTCAATGTATTTTCTCACCGAATCTAGTCTCAATAATTGCTAATAACCATGGTAGTTGGTTCAGGATAATAAAGTGGAAGATGAGAAGATGGTTTTGGTACAATTTTACTCTACGATAATTATAAATTAAATTATCGATTTTCTTATACATCTTATATAACATTTTATCTCAACATTAAGGATGATACTCGTTTTCTTGTTGAATTAATTCATGCGTGAATTATACGTCTGAAGGGTTTTCCTGCTTGAATATTGAATGCAACTAGAGACCCGTATCTTTTCCAATTTTAGGTATTTACTGAATTTCTACTCTTCCCTCCCTTCCTCTACCCGCCACTTTCCCAACCTGATATCTACTACTAGATTTCACCGGAAATTAAATAAGGTAATTACGCAAGTTTTATTTGTATTGGGAGCATTTAATTATGAACTACATGTAGCTACAGTTGTTTGATTTGAGTTGATACTAAATTATGCTGCAGATCACAACTTTTACGATACGGATAATACAATTTGTTGCAATCTGCTTTCGTTCAAACTGCTTTGCAGATTTGCTTAGAAAAGTAGTAAAAAATTAATGCAACTTTGTACCCGGAAAATTGAACGTTTTGCGTACAGTGATGTTCATTTGTTTTAAAGTTGCGTCTAATGACTGTGCGAGTTTTGATTTCCATCAGATAAAAGTAATTGCTGCAAACAAATAATTTCATACAGGTTTTCATCGGTTTTTATTGCATCTGAATAAGATTAAACTTTTGTTTCAGAATATTGAAAAAAATCGTTTTGTCTTTGGACAGAATTCTTTTTTGATTAACTTTAATCTACATTTGATATTTAGTTTGGTGATATATTTTGGAACGCCAAATACATATATAGACTGGAATCTTAAGTAACTCTAAATTATTTAAACATGTTCAAAAAATACTTTGTAAAGCTTTCGAAATTTTTTCTTTATTCTACTTTGTATATTGTATTGCAGCATGTCATGTTATTTTATTTATAATTTGCTACGTTGTCAGAAATTGGTAGGCATTTAAGTTTGGAGGACTTGGGATTTCGGTTTGAATATTGGGAAGGGTTCGAACATAGGACGGTTGCATAGAAGCCGTGATTTGTAGGATTTGAATCTAATTGACGAGTTTTATATCTTTGAACCAAGGTAATGATATTATTGAAACTATTGTTATTTTAGAATTAAAGTTGTATTTAGATACACTATTATTTAGAATTTTAAAGTAACTAATTTCTGCCTTTAATATTTTTACTTCATTATACTTACAAATTAAATCAAAACTGAAACTTTCTTAATTTACTAAGCCCCTTTTAAAAACCCTATGAAATCAACTCACAAATTAGTTTCATATTAAAAACTTTATTTATATCAAATCTTCACAGGTCTGAAATCAAATCAATCTCAGATGAAGATGTAGTCTTTACAGTTCTACTTGGCCTTTTATTACCAACTTTCCAGATATAAATTAACATAACATAAAAAATATTGTAATTAAGTGATCTATTGTTTTAAATATTCCTAACATATCAGACTAAAAGTAATTTGTAATTAAATTTTTAAATAGTAGGAACTACTTTGAAATTCTCGACGACTTAAGTTAAATTGAAAAAATTGTTGTGAATAAAAGTCATATGGAATGAAGAAAATACGCGCACGCGTGAAAATACGGTATATAGGTACATGAAGTGCAGTCGCAGCTGCCGTCATCCACC
>JAODGC010020974.1:88206-98923 GCA_027574925.1 Ecitoglossa quadriceps | reverse complement strand
GAATTACACGGATTTCTAACTGATCACAGCTACATTCCAGTGACCACTTGAGTCCGCATCGCCCAAAGGGGGTTGGTCATTTGGAAGAATCCGTAAGCGTTCGATCTGCACGAATTTGAGATATTTGTTCAAACAGAACTCAGCGTATATCTGCTCCGAATTGCCTCACCTAAGTAACCACATTCATTTTTTCATATTAAAGCTTAAATTGTCAAGAAAAAACTTAAATCGACATTCCAATTAAATTGTATATCTTTTATCCTGTGAACTACGCACGTGTTATATATGCTCCTCCCTTAAGCAGATTATTCCAGCATCGTGCACAAATGCGTTTGATGAAATTCATTTACAAAACGCGTTGAAGTATGACAGCGGCGTTACTTTAGCCATGCCTGAGGTGATTTTTCGCGTCCTTCTCCATTTCCACTCCTAAAGAGGAAGAGTACAGACTCAACTGCAAAGCTTTCACACGAATTCCACGTCCTGGAATAGATTAAAGCGTTAATTCAATTTAAATAACGAGCACGAAATATGATTTCGCTGATTAACTAAATTCCAAAATCAAGGACTGTGTTTTGAATTAAAACGAATTCATCTTCTCTTGAAACTTCCAAAGTACAAGTCACAGGAGAATAAAGGGAAGAACTTCTTAAATAAAACATAAATGATCCAGGAACGCCAAACGAAGGGACGAAGGAGAAAATAAAGAAAAGGTGTATTTAAAATTCTCTAGGAAAATGCAAAATGTGCTGGTGTAGAGCAGGACTATTAGTTGGTCCTCCGATGTATTTGCTTTGAGGTTTTGTACCCTCAGGAGATGGGAAGAGTATCCTTGTTGAGGATATTCGGACAACGTGAAGCTTGATGAAACGGTCTCGCTTCATCTTCCAAGTTTCATACGGAATTTCTAATCAGCTTACCATTTTGTATCTTCTGAAATGTATTTAACTTTCTCCTAAATGTTTCAGTTTTATTAAAATTCAGATGAGTATCATTTCAAATTCTCACCTTCGAAAGTCTCGTCAATTACTCTTGGAAGATCCGGAAGATATTTAAATCAGAAACGACGTTCAACATATCATGATTACTTACACATTCAGGAATGACTGGCAATAAATTCTCGTAAATTCTTCCTTTACACTTCTTTCACACGTTCACATGTAATATAGATCATTTTATCGCCTTGGCTTTATACTCTCTGGACAATAATCTTTATTACAACCATTGCTTCCTACTAGTGGACTCTAGACAGATTTTCCTCGTCGTAAATCACGACGAACTCGAACAACTCTTGCAAAGAAAACAATAAAGATGGCTGTATCCTTCAAACTTCCTTCCTAGTCCTTATAAATCAAGACTTTCTTCTCTTCTTCAACTCTTGTATTTCTGTTATTGCTTCCCGTATATTGGAGGATTGTGTGCACCATATATCATCTGCTGTTTTGTCGCAAAAGAACATCAAGAAAGTAGAAAAATTGGAGAAAGTTTTCAGCGATTTCAGCACATAGTTATTGCTTGCTTCTATTATATCGACACCTCGGGTCTTTCTTGAGTTTAGTTAGACTGGAAGCCGAGAATTTCACAATGTGAAGTATGGTTATGAATAAATTCCCATGTTGTATCCTAACTTCAAGGCCTCCCAGGCGTAAGATTGTAAAGTGTTTATCTCTTCTGGGAGCTTACACTTTCCTCATATTTGCTCTTATTCCAAGAACTATAAAACGCCATTAAAATGATATAAAATTATACAGTGATTTTTCTATATGATATAAAACTTGGTAAACTCCCAAAACACGTTGGAACGCATCAAAGTGAAAATTGTCTTTGGAGTCTCAACTGATGTGATGCAAAATAAACAAACATTGTAAACTATGAATAAATTTCCGAAATGATCCAGACATGATCATGGTATCATGTGAAAATACAGGTTGGTTCTTCTCGGGCGAATCTATTTTCATGCCACATCCACACACCAAACCAATTTATATTCATCATGTTTCGGTATCACAGTATCAGGATCGCAAGTCATCTGCAATTTAAGTTTGTATACACTAGGAGTGACCAGGCATTGTACTCTATACAAACCACTCAAATTAACACCACAATACTTAAATTGTCAGAAACAAGTTTGCTCAAGTTCATTCAGATAACCTCTGTTGATATTGGTGACTCTCCCTCCTGGCGCGTCCTCATCATGAAAGGAATTAATCGTGCTTTGAATGTACGCCGTCTGCAACATGGAGAGGCTAACCTTTTGTACACTGGAGAATTCTGGGATGCTAAGGGCTTAGTTGAATTTCGTCCAAGATAGGGATGAAGGTCCCAGTTCAAATGGAGCAAACAACCTTGCGTCGTGAGCGTGCAGTCATTCGATAATAAATGGCCATTCAGATGCAAATCTAAAACGTTCCAAACTATCAAGTAGACGATATAGGGACACTTCGGAAAGTTGAAATAGCAACAAGGATAGAACATATTAAAAGCATTAGAAAGTATCGCGGAAGTAGGGAAAGCCCGAAGAGATATAAGCAAGTTGGACGGAGAGGGTGACTGACTGACTTTATCTTGATGTCCTCCGGGTGTTTTCTTGCGGTTTTGGTTCAACATTGAATTTGAAAGTGTGCTTCTCCTATGTAAACCCTCCTTGTTCATGCTGCTAGTGTCTCCGTAGAGAAAGGAGTAGTGTGTGTGTATGTGATGCGATCCATATTTCGATGATTTCTCTTTCGTTAAGCCATCCTACTTACTATTCCTCGTTGGTGAAGGAAGCCTTGTTGCTTTACGAGTCTATGCATTGGGGTTGCCTAGACACGTACCACCATTGTGCAATATCCACGCAACCCTGTACGCTGGGAATTTGAGGATAAACTCCATCGCTGCATTGATAGCTGTAACCAGCTCGTGTGGCTGACAAAGAAAGCCGAATTGAGGTAGCAATCGCCAAACGCACTAATATACAATGTGCGTCGTCAATGATGAAAAGGGAGTGCATTGTATGCGTACGAAGGGTGACACACGTAGCGCACGCGTTTTGGGACAGGGTGGTTGAGTTGGACAGATGCAAAAGTCCAATCTGTACGCAACCGAAGCATAAATACAAAACTAACTAAAAAGTCCTCAACTTTTAACTTCTGCAATTCTTTTGTTTTTGGTTTTTTTCCTTTGTTCCTTCTGGCTTGTTACGGCAATTTGTTTCTTCTGCTCCTCATTGCCACTCTTGTACTGGCATCCTCTGCTCCTCTAGTTGGTGGGCATTGCGTCTCCCCTTATCGTTGCATCACTTAGTTGACTTGCATCTGAGTGAGATGATGTCCGATGCTGCTGGGGAGCAGCAAGGACACAAAAACTGGGGACGACGCACACAGATGCACACCACCGAAAAGCCGCCGCCAGCGATGAGGAACGCACGCTGCTGCACACGCCGGATTGCCGGAACAGTTAGTTACACGCGCTGCGCGTCGACGTGAAGAAGTCCGACGAGCGTGCTCGTGCCAGTTCTTGCAAGTCGCAGGTTTTTTATTGGCGACATGTTGCAAATGGCACATGGTGGAAAAGAAAGCTGCAGCTACAACTGGAAATAAACATCAAACGTGTTTGGTGCATTCATAAACAGGAATTCGGGATACACCGAACATACAAGATAACAGTTGATAAGAACAGAAGCTGTTTAGGGACATTCGTGATTTGAGTGATTCAAACATTTGTGATACACCTAATTTTGGAGCATTTTACAAACGTTTATAACCAATTTACAAGTTATCCCACAATTAGCGCATTTAAGGGCACAATGTGATTTACTTTACAATTGCATTTACCTATACGATTTCTACTGTTGGCATCGCACTGTAACCATCAGTCGCATCAGCAGACGGGTTGAAGGATATTTGTTACTGATACATGTAGCACAAGTTCAGCAACACAATGGGAAACAATTCGTCGACGAGTTCGCGCAAGTCGCGGTCACTGCCCACATCGCCAGAAGTGCGAAGGTACCAATTCATTTATTTAGTCCTTAAAATAAAACAACAAGGTTTCATCAATTAGGTACATCCGAAATGAACAATACAACATAAATTAAAGTTGATTCAGCATAGATTAATCACTTTTCTTCTATTATTAAAATTAGTTTACCTTTTAGTTCACGTTGTAAGTAACATCTGAAAACTATGCAGACGATCTGATATGATGTTGAACGAATCACAACTCCTTGATTTATGCAACACAATATGCGTACAAGCTAAGAATGTTATCGCGTAGTTTACGTTTCACAAGGATGAGGCTCGCGTTGCTCACTGCAATAAATAACTTACTTCCCATATTTATTACACTGGAAGGTAATGCACCACATTGTACTCTAGCATGTCATGGTATAATCCGGATGAAAAGTTCCAGTATAACAATGCAAGCAAAGGGTTGCATGCTCCTTCAAGCCAAATTCAATCTAAAAATGAACCACATATGAAACACTTTAGGGTTATGTAGCGTTCAGGGCATACAATATACAATAATTCAAATGCTTACACGTAAATTATAATCACAACGTATTTCACTCACTCGGTGAATTTACTAGTGATTGTAATGGCATTGTAATGCGTTGTAGAGGTGGTTAAGAGTGATATATTAGTAGTCGTTGTATTTCTACATTCACAACATACGCCACTAACGCATATTAACGTACTGCCCATATTGTCGACTCTTGTTGAACTCGTTTGACATTGCAGCGTATGCATGTCTGATTGTTTTTCTGATATGGTGCATGTACCATATACAATTGGGTTTGTTCCTGGCTGTATTCCGGGAACTGAATTGTGCGCACAAATAAAGCCTCAGGGGAGCTTAGTGTGCATAATTTGTGCACATGCATGGAGGTAAATATAGCAAGATTTATGGGGTACCTTCAGCGCTGTTCAGGTCCACAACATACACGTTTTATTTTTCCCCACTCGTTAAGTCCATTCAGTCATTTTCCATTTGCCTATATTTTCTCTTGGGATATGATTTATTGGAAGAGTTAATCATCTTTTAACATGTTTGGAAAACAAATGAGCATCATATTTTTATTATGCAGTGATTACACTTACGCCATCTATTCTTCTGGAACTGTAAAAATATTATAAAGTAGTCTTCTTCGTTGATCAATTATTGTATGAATATTTTTAGTGTAACTAAAATTGACGATTTTTTTGGGAATACCTATGCGTCATTCAATGTTACTACATCCCTCGAACTTTTCGAATGTGCGTACCATCTAATAAGTGCAGTTTGCCAAATTCCTGTGTTCCTTTGAACGTTTCCAATCGGTATTACCGCATTAGCAATGCACGCGTAGTCACCAAAAGAAAATATTGTATTACATACTTTTACGTCCAGGGAGCAAGGGCGACTTGAGGGCAGCTTGTTCCCTCCTCATTCGCAGTACATTATATAGAGTAATGAGGGGAAATGCGAGAATGGTTATATCAGTTGATTGTATTGCTTTCCCATCTTAATTTATCACAAGTTAGGGAATACATTCGGGGATTACGAGGTGGGAACAATGCTCATATTTGGAGGAAACATAATGGATTAGATTATCTACTCATAAGCAAGCATAAACAAAGTTAAATTAATAAAAACAACATGATCATACTTCATTTAATTCGAAACTTGTGACAGCATTTGTTTCATTGCAAACAATGTTGCATATATTAAATTCATGCAAGAGTTGACATGATGCAGTTGGTAACAAAGATGAAATCAGTGTATAAGCTAAGATCAGTTTTAAGTCAGCTATGTTCTTCGTTGTAATATTGTCTTAAATCGTAGCTTTTTCTATTGATGCTACTGTCTTTATTTCAAGTCTACCAATGACCGCAAACAGGCGCGTGATTTGTTTTTTCTTCGCCATTGCATCGCCTGCGCCTCTTCCTGCATCAATATACAATGTAGCATCATTACATTACATAATGACGGTAATATGTTCATGGCGTTGAAATTCATTACATCGCGTGTCAAACGCGTTGCAGTTGCCGCCGCTCTACTATTATAGTGTGGCGATGGCACTTCAATTACATTCTGCACCGCCTCTCAATGTTCACGCTTCTCGTAATCGACAACCTCGAGTATTTTGGTGGTGTTTTTGATAGTTCCACTAAGTAATCGCACACGCAATCATTTCTTGTCTTGGGTGGATGTTGTAACAGGATCTTTCCGAGCGTGAAGGAGGCAGAACAAACAAGGAAATATCAATTTGTAAAGGCAACTAGTTTCTTTGTAAAAATTTCTACGAGTTCGTAGAATGGGTTTTCTTGGTTATCATGACTTCTATATATCAAGGGCTGCGATTTATGTAGGCAACACATTTAACTGCGGTTATCACTGTTATTTAAGCAATTAATTGCCATAAATTATATATGAATTCGAGGACATCGGTATTTATCTTCCTTGTTTGTTTTAGATCTGGGATACCACACAAAGGTGGATCCAGCATACCTATGCCTGGCTCTGCCTTGCCATCCCGACGATGCCCACCTGACAAAGTCCGCCCAGTGGCCGGTTCCAGCCGAGCTGCAAGCCCTGCCTTATCAATGATCCCACGTGGACCACCCGCAGCAACCGTAGCATCGCCATATCAACAGCCGCCGCAGAAGAACACTTCAATGCTGGACAAACTGAAACTCTTCAAATCCAACGACCGCCCAGCACCTCCTTCAAATGGCAAGCGAACGAGCAGCAGTAGTGGTGTCTCCTCGGCACGTTCAGAACGTTCTGACAGCTCTATCAGTCTAGAACCCACCACAGAAATCAAACCAGTACGAAATGCATCCAGATTAAAGCAACAACGACCTACAAAGACCTCAAGCTCCAATGGCTCGAAAAACTCTCCACAGAGCAACAAAAAGGAGATGAAGGAAAGCAAGGAGAACAAAGAAAAACTCCCCAAAATGAGTGTGGATGTCGAGAAGCACGCGAGTAAAGTAGCCGCAATTGAAACAAGGTCCAAACTGGTTGAACCCAAGGTCAAGGTGAAGGAAATCAGCAGTAAACATCATGATAAACACGATAAACATAATTTGTACGCTACGCCAGTTGGTGCAGTGCCAGCTGGTACCGGAATACCTAAACCAACTGCCGCTGTGAAGGGTACGAGTAAGGTACTACGCGAGGAGGAGAAGTCAAAGAAGTGTTTATCGAGAGAGACGTCTTCCACTAATATGCAACCACCATTACAACCTAAGTCGATTGGTGTTGTATCTCCCATCAAGACTGAAACTAAGGACTCTCTGCTAACCGAAAGTGTCCACTCGGGACACTCGGTTTATAGTAATAATAGTAACCTTAGTGTTGGCACTACCGCAGGACAACATAGTAATTCAAGCGAAAGTAGCGTCATCTACAAACCATCCAGTGAATCAAGTTGTGATAGGGACAACCTGATTCCCAATAGGAAAGAATCATTGGATTATATCACAGAAGCATCTATTCCCCAACCTCTACAAGAACAAAATATCAAGCTAGATGTAAAGGACCTAAAGGAATTGAATGAAGTTAACGACATATCCAGGGAAGATAAGCTTCTGAATACCCAAGGTCAGACGCAGACACATGTATTCAACATATCATTGGGCAATAATCAGCCTCCACTGCAGAGTCAGTTGATCGGACAGAAGGCTAGTATGCAGGTCAATGAAATGAATGCGATCAAGGAAGGCGTGGGTGGTGCGCAGGATGAGGAAATGAATGTGGAACCTATGCGACCACTCTTCCGAGGGTATTGCAGCACGTTAACTTTGCCAAGCAGAGTGGTGCCATCAAGGTATCCAGGTGGACGCGCGCCTGACTTGAATGGCATGAATGGCGACTATTGTGAGGTGTCCATTGCCAGCGGGTATCTATCCGATGGGGAGATATTACGTAATGGGAATTATGGTAATCACCATCAGCACGCCATGCATCAGAATGGCATGGACTTGGATGGGTATATGTCAGAAGGGGGGAATGCTTTGTATGCGAGGAATTTGCAGACCATGCCGACAATGAATCATCATCAGCCGATCACAAATGGGTGAGTTTTTATTTATTGGGTTTCCATAATCGACGGTAGTTGACGCTGTGTGGTGAGCGCCATCTTGCATTTTGTTTCCCACGTCAACATTTTCAAGTTAGCAATCAGCGGAGTCACGTATTTTATGCATCAATCAAAGAGCTGTGGAACGTGATGGTAATGATGGCAGGATGCGTAGCAATCACGTTGCTTTCATCGTTTCCAGCGCAACCGATTACTCAACTCATCACCCGGTGAACGATGACTGGCGGCGATTTGCAGACGCGTGCACGGAAATTGCTCCTGCGCTGAGGGTTGCCTAGTGCGCACGTTGAATCTGCTTTGTTACATGCATCATCGTGACATAACCATTGCTTTAACTAGCTGCCGGCTGGCTTTATTTCAAAACGTCAGAATCATGTTAATCATGATTACACTTTCTTATGCTCTTAAAGTCATTTATTATCATTCAATGTTGACGTTTCGCGTGGTTAGTTTCACTTCGTCATTTCTTGTTGGAAAGATTAACTTCTTAGTGTACGTTTGGTTGCCTATGTTGCACTATTGCAGTGCTAGAAACAACTTGTGCTTTTCTTGTCTACTTGCCTTGCACTGGGTGACACGCTGCTTATTCGAAATAGGTGTTGTTACCAAGATCAAAAAGTGCAAGAAAGCTAATTTAATATTTGGCGCACGTTCTCACCGCCTCAGTTATTGGCTTTCTTAGTCGCCAATATCTTGTATATTATTTCACTCTTTCATCTCCTCCTGTGGGTGCAGGTTTAGAACGTGCAAGATGCCCAGATGTATCTGAAATGAAAGACGAGAAAAGGGAAAATTGCTTCTTTGCCACTTTGATCCCAAGATTCCCAAGTACTAGGCTGCATCCCTGTGTCATTACTCATGTTCATCTCGTGCCTTTTCTGATCTCGGCTGTTGTCCTTACTTTGCGGGGATGTCTGGTGTTGCAATTGCACCGCTGCGACGCATCTGCACCACGACCAATCATGGCTATTGCGGTGGCACGTCTTGGGGCAACGGGATAGAACGCTATTTATCAACACAGCGATGCGTGAAGTCCATGAAATGCTTCTGGAAAGAAAAAAGCCAGTTAGAAGGGAACTATTTTCAGTTATTTTTTTATCACACATAAAATAATAATTTATAGTTCACTCTGTAAATAATCTTTACTATTTGGCCAGTTTATTTATTTTCCTGTCCGTTGGTGTATTCTTTTACTTTGTAATGCTCCTGAAGTGATTTGCAATTGGTAAATTCCCCGACCTTCCAACGCGAGTCTGTGGATTATTTATTGTGGCTAGACTCAACGTGAAACTAGCTATACATTAAACGCTGCCATGGGTCCTGTGTGTTCAATGGGCAAACTAGTCTGGAATGAGCCTGGAACAGGACAATGTGCAGATAGCCATTTGCTTTCGACTTGGACTTTTGGTTTGGTCGTTGGTGGAATGAAAGCAATTTATATAGCGCATACAGTGGTGGTAAGTGAAAAACTAGCAACTTGTTGATTACCATGCACATCATTTCGCTTGGGCTTAGTTGGCTTACCAACGATCGATGGCGTGGGTGTTCTCCATGAAATATGAGGAGGTTGGCAATGGGAACAATCAGTAATAATACTCCTGACTGTAAGCGACAGTTATTGTATATTGTATTTTGTATTTGAGGGGGTTTCCTTTCAATTGACCTTTTTATGCTTCACCTGGAACAGTCTAGACTTTAATTGGGGTCTGTATGATGTCCAGGAGTGGACTGAAACAAAAGCTTTAATATCACATTCTTTGTATTACCTTGAACTTTAATTGGTGCTTTCAATTGCTTTTTTTCTTCTTCTATTTTATTATCTTGGGATATTATGGCTTTGCTGATTTCATTGAGCTTTCTTTTTCCCATCAGAAAGCACCTTCCACATTCCATTCACAGCCAAATACCTTAATATTGATAATGTCGCACATTGGGCTTCTGGTCGAATTGCTCACGCTCATTGTTTCCACCCTTTTCACCTTCATGCTTGAGGAAATTCAATGGTCAATACTACATTTTATAGTTACTAATACATTCACTTCAGTGCTCCAATGTGAATATCACCAAACCAATATTTGCTTTTTCCTATTTTCTTTCGTGCGGTTTGGTTTATCACCGAGTAGACTTTGTATTTGAGTACACTGCATTGAAATCTGACCCTTTCATTTTTGTTAAATATGCAAAGTATACGCATACAGAATGAATTTTAATCGAACTAATATTAGATTGCTTTTAGCTCTTGATTAGATAGCAAGATGAAAAGGCCATAGGGTTTTGGGATACGAAGTAATATGATTGTGAATATTTGAATAGGTTGCTTAGTTTGGTAATACATCCGCCTTTTTATTCTGACAACACGGTCACTGACAGTGCCTGTGTTTGTTTTGTTTGTTAAGCTGACAATGGGTGGTAATTACATTTGCGGCACCCTTTTTGCGTTAGTCATCACCCAATGACTGATCATTTAAAATGGCATATGTGTGTTATGAGTGATTTTTTTTGGTGGTGATTTTAACACAAAGCAAAGACGTTAATGTTTTCAGGCTAAACGAGAATAATTTTATTGTTGTACGATGATATGTTGCCATACTGCGATGGGATTCATTGAGTATGTTGGATACGAACTCGAGTAGACATCTTAATGTAAGA